>CAIGQW010055694.1:3977704-3989560 GCA_903798125.1 Danio choprae | reverse complement strand
CACACACACACACACACACACACACACACACACACACACACACACACTCATTTGTGCACTTATACTGGCCAGGTTTCCATGGTGACAGGGCCCCGAATCTCCCCACAGCATACAGCGTAGTCAGAAGAGGAGGAGGCAAATGGATTAGTGTGCTTGTGTGTGTATATAGGTGTGTGTGTGTGTGTGTGTGTTTGGAAGTGGATAGGCCGATGTGTTGATTGCTGACAAAAAAAAATTGTGTAGCTGCAAACAGTCAGGGTTACATGTCAGTCTGGACACAAACACACAAGCATAGTATTCCTTCTTGTATTGTCGTGTGTTTAAGGGGGTGGATCTCAAGCCGCTGTTTCTTAGCATGAGACCCCTGAATAATTGACCGTGAGTCCCCGTGGGCTCTCCTGATGGATCACTTTCTAATTTCCCCATTAGTTTCAGTGCCATTAGATCAACCCTCCATCGTTTTGGTGCTGAGGTTGAGTGCTTCTTGGCTCTCTGTGGACCGGCTGGTGTGTTTGATCACGGCTTCAAATGGCAGCTGCACGACAGAACATCCCCTCGCATTTCCCTTTATGCCACGGTCACACCTGATGCCACACAAAAGCTGCTGCGCTCTGTGTGTGCGTGTCTGTGAATGTTTGCGTGAGTTGTTTACTGTGTTTGTTTGTAGTCTGGGCTATATCTGTTTTGTCTAGAGTGGCACTTTTATATTTATCTCTAGAGCTGTTTTGTTAGATAAATACAAGAGTGGGCAGATTATAAAAATGTGACAGGCTGAAAGTGTGTGAAAGATGATTTATAACATGTTTTCTATAATGTATTTATTTATTTTGAGCTTGTATTATAATTTAGTTTTAGATTATTATGTTATAAAATTATCGAAACTCTTTTTTTTTTAATTATGATGCTAATGGTCTAATCCGATATAATGATTTATGCTAAGCTAAGCTAAAAGTGCTCCCACCAGACCCAGAGATTGGCTGAATGGATTAAAAAATTGTAAAATCCGACTAACCTACTTAAATCCAACTTAACTAGGGGAGTTGTAAAAATGAGCCTATTTCCAAAAAAATTTGTGTTTCTTTAAGACTCATTTACATAAAGGACTTTTACAATTAATTTCCAGCTGATGTATGCAAAAATATGGATAGCATTCAGTTTAAAGAGTTGTTGCATTTAAAGTGTCAGATTGCAGTGTGTGCTTGTAATAAACAGAACAACATTGTGTTTTGGTGTAGAAGCTAATAGTTATTGTTATGGTTACTTTAAAATATTACACGAGCAATAGTGCTGTAATTCTCACACTTTAACTTTGCTTTCACATCAGTGTAGTTTTATTCATTCATTCATTTTCATTTCGGCTTAGTCCCTTTATTAATCTGGGGTCGCCACAGCGGAATGAACCGCCAACTTATCCAGCATATGTTTTACGCAGCGGATGCACTACGGACAATTTAGCTTACCCAATTCACCTATACCGCATGTCTTTGGACTTGTGGGGGAAACCGGAGCACCCGGAGGAAACCCACGGCAACACAGGGAGAACATGCAAACTCCACACAGAAACGCCAACTGGCGAGGCTCGAACCAGCGACCAGCGACCTTCTTGCTGTGAGGCGAACGTGCTACCCACTGCGCCACTGTGAGGCCCAGTGTAGTTTTAGCAAGTTTTAAATTTCAGTTCATTTTTAGGTTTTTTTTTTTTTTGGCATTTTGCCTTTATTTGACAGGACAGTAGAATGACAGGAAGTGAAGTGGGAGAGAGAGAGGAATAGGATCGTGCAGGGATTCGAACTCAGGACACCCGGAGTGCTGTTGCACTATATGTCAGTGCACTAAGCACTGGGCTATTGCGCCAACCAGTTAATTTTTAGTTTTGAATGATCTTTTTCTTTGTCTCAGAAGCATATTTCTTATTTTTAATCAATACACAAACATGCAATATATTTTTATTTAAATACATTTTCAATTTTAAATCAAGCACTTCAGGAGCATGTTAGGAGCTCCGAGATTGCCTGAATGAGGTGGTCTCGGCTCGATTGAAACGAACTCTGGAGCGGATCAATTGTAGTGAGAAAACAATACAATCCGAACCAGGCTATATCACAGTGTATTATGGATGTATAATAGGCATATATGGCTATATGAAGAGAGAATTATGAGAAGGGCGGGATGTCATTCCTACCGGTAAATGTTCATGTCAAATACGAAAGTGAAAGCATGCTGAACTATTAATGAGAGCTGTTTATCTGTTAGGAAAATTCTTGGTTTATCTATTATTCCTTTCTATAATTTAAGGCCTGTAATGCATAATTCTACCCAACGGCTATGTATGAGAAAGTCTTACCTCTGGCCACTTTAAAAAAAAAAATTATATTTGTATAGCTAAAAATAGCAGGTTTAAGAAGTATATGTTTTATACACGTACGCAATCTGTGGGCTTGTATTGGATTCATCCTTTTCTGTCCTTCATGTCCACATGACATTTTAAAGGTAAGCAGTAAGCAATTTCTGATCATGCTTTTTGATATTTGAAAATAACAAAGCAAACACGCTTCTACCCAAAGGCATCACAGCACATATCAATGCCTCCACCTGACATTTATGACCAAACATGCTATGCAACACAGGCAACAACTGGGGCAAAGTTATTGCTTTCACGTAACAAAAGCCAAACAAACAATTCCTCACATAACACGAAAGGTGAACCAAAGGAAAAAAACATTATGAGTCTGATATTCAGCTGTGGAAGGTTTTTACTTTCACAGCTCTCACTAGCTGGCCTCTGTAGGAAAATAATAATAATGTAAAAAATTAACAAACAAGCGAAAACGACACGCAAGTATATTCATTTAAAGACAGCATGTAGATTTTGCAGCATTTTACAAAACTAAGACATTACAGCATATTGTGAAGAAATAAACCAACCTCTGCATTTGCTTTCGGGTTTATTTCCAGCACTGAAAATACAGTATTAAACAGATATCTCACTCAAGTAGAAAAATCATGTTGTCATTTACTCGCACTGCTTTTCTTTCAAACTTTTTGTGGTTTCTTTCATCTGTACTTTTTGAAGAATGTTGGAAACCAGTGGCCATTGGCATCCAATGTAAAGGGAAATATTTACAATTTAATATGCTGTCCTGGGAGATAGCCCTGAGCTCGGAGTATCCACGAGCCCAGGGCTCCCTCCGGATTAGTCAGGCTCAGGCTCAGCTCAGAGTCTGAGCTCAGGTAGGTCTCGAGAACTCCTTTGTTATTGAAGGAGGAAGGAGTTGAGGTGGATGGGGGATTTCGTCGAAAAACAAGGATGACTAAGGTAAGGAAGGCAGACTATTTATGTGCATTTGGGTGCATCTGATTGGTTACTTAGTGATTGATGATGCAAGACCAGCCGTGGGCAATCATAAGCACGTGATCCTCTCGAAATTTGTTTATAAAACTTCACTTAAGTCTACATTTTTCAAAATAGTTGTTTATACCAACATGCATGTAGAACATTTCTTGGTCCCACTGTAGACAGGAAGAGAGGGAAGGTGACAAAGATGGTGAGTGGTGACAGACAGATAGTGCTGTTTGAGAGGCTGTTCCTAAGGGTCAAAGGTCGCCCTCTAGTGGTTGTGACAAACAGATACCACTTGAGGATGTCAGCATATAGACTAATGTTTAGGATTTTGAAAGTCTCCCATCATTTTATTTTACATTTTGTTTGTACTCTATTTAGATGTGTTGATGCTTGCATTGATTTGTTGAGCAGACACTTTAATTCAAAGCAACATGTGGTCGAGTGGTCGAGCATTATGGATTTTTCAGTACTGAATCCAATAACTGGACTGATGGTGTTTTTCCTGCAGGTGCATGTAATATGTGTAAACATCTGATGCTGGCTCTTAGTAAATTTTGGATATCTTTCAAAATTGTCAACTTTCAAAAACATCTCTGTTCATAGAGTGATGCAGCAATGACATTGTATCTGCATTGTATGCGTGTGTGTGTGGATGTAGCAGAAGCAGAACATGTTTATTACTACATTATTACACCTGCATTAAAAGACCTCAGGTAAATCTCTAAGGAAGCCTTCACCAAATGATCCTTGTGGGTTCTGATGTCATTGCTGCACCACTCTCTCTATATATCACAGTTATTGGCTCGTAATCTTATAATCTTCAAATCCTGGCCTCATATCTGCCTGACCAATATAATACATCAGACTGTGACTACAAAGGAGGTCACACGCAGGTGATTTTGAACTAAATGAAGCCGTTCTACTTCAATGAGTCAAGTGACTGACTAAACGCATGTGTGGGATCCAGTGGTAACAGACTCAATGAGTCAGGTGCCCTTCTGTCTTGGTTAAAGATGGTCTCTCACTGACTCCTCCTGCTCTTTCTTGCTCTCTTTCTTTCTTTCTTTCTTTCTTTCTCTCTCTGTTGGGCTGACGTTTACATTCCGACTCTTTCTGGCGCACGCCACTCCATACCGGAGCTAAATGCGGGAGAGATGGGAAAAGAAAAAGAGAGAGAGAGATCTGCCCCTGCCTGTCACAGCTAAATTTAACCCCTCTTCTGCAAATGTAGCACAAGTCCTGCAATTTGACCCCCCGCCCCCCAAATCTCTCTCTCTCTCTCTCTCCCTCTCTCTCTCTCTCTCTCTCTCTCTCTTTCCCTCATTCAACTTAGAAACTGAGTGCAGGTTTCAGCTGTGTATGTGTGTTTGTGTGTGTCAGAATGAGCCCGGAGGGGGGGTATTGAGGTTAGCGAAGCAATTGGTCACTCTCTGACACACACGTATAGTCTTCAGCCTAACTTTTCTAACATACACCCATAACAGCTACACACGCATTAATACATACCCTTGTGTAATACACACACAAGCTCGCGCACACACATCGTGTTTGGTGTGGACTCGGCTCTTTGGGTGTGACTCTGTGTTACCGTGGCTGAGGAGCGAGAGCCATGGAGACCACTGCACGGATTCAGAGGCCCGCAATGGTAAGAAACTCCCGGAAACATCTGTTTGTGTGTAGGTTGATTAAGCGTACTAATGACTGCCTTTCACAAAAACATGCCGCGGATCTTTTCATTTGCACCTTCTCTCTACCTGTTATTTTGTCCCTCTCTCTCTCTCTTTCTCGCTCTCTCATGCTGCCGTTTGATTCCATTTTGGGTTGGGCAGCTGCTTTAGGCCAGCTGGGTTTAAATTAGACCTCCAGCACTGCTCAGGGACCTTGCTGGTTACTGCCTGCCCTGCAACAAGGCCCTTTGCCTGGCTTACATTTGGCCTTGACACCCACGGAGCATGATTATTCGGCAAAACCATGTGTATTAAATAATGCATTTATTCATGAAGTCATTATGGAACTGCATGAGATTAAATGAATTAAGCATCCATTATAATAATTATATTTATTGAGTTTTCAAAGGAACTTTTTGGGGGAAAGCAGAACAATGAATAAGGATGAAAATGCTCCGGTGCTGGTGCTTTTTCAGATGTTGTTCAGTTGAATCACTTGTTTGTTAAAATTGTAATCTAAAAGAGCAGGTGAAATCCGTCTGGAAATTCCCCTCTGTATATCAGGTTTACAGTGACTAGAGCTTGGCTTGTCTGGTTTGGTGGTGTTTTTGAATTTAAAGGCTGCTTTATTTTTTATAATATAGATCACAGTTTATTTTGATGGTCCACTTTAGACATTTTGTGGCTTGTGTTAGTTATTTTGCAGCTACATGTCAGCTTGGAGTATTAGTGGAGTATTACAGTATCAGGGTTAGGAATAGTTGGCATACTTTTGAAGTTACTTGTAGTCAATAGAATGTCTGTTTGGAGACCCTCAAAAATAAAGGGTTAGCAAATATTAGTCTACTAATACTGTAGTTGCAAATTTACCAACAGAATATCTGAAGGGGGCCAACAAAATAAGCTTTTACTTTTACTTCCAGTTTGTTTATTTATTCAATTGATATTTTTAAGTTACTTTGAAAAAGAAAAGAATGGTTGAAATTTATTAAATGTGTTTTTACAGGAGGGCTTTTGGCTTGTTAAAAAATTCATAGATTCATAGGAGGTGTGCGAGTGTGCGAGTGTGTGTGTGTGTGTGTGTGTGTGTGTGTGTATATAAATATAAACGTGACTAGCATTAAATGTTTCTATTTGAGTTTGATGATCAGATTCTGTGTGACATAATAAAGCTGTGATTTATTGCTTAAGTGCTTGAAGACGTCTGAGTGTCTGGGATCAGATTTAAAGCATATTGTGTATCAAACAAAATTCAAGCTTTGTTTAGAAGCATCCTAATATTTGCTGTAGGAATCAGTGTATTCATGGATGAATATTATCTGCTTGTGAAATCTGCATACTTGTGTTACCATTATTTGTCATTGACTGTTTACTTTATACACTGAACAGTTCAGCTGTCCTTAGGACAAATAACAAATAACCTGATCCATGTGGTGCTTTGGGAACAAATGAATTCAGAAGCATATGGCTTTAGCGAGGTGTATTTATCACTCTTTCACATCACACTCATTGAATTCTGTAAACAGTAGAAGTAGAAATGTAGGATCCATATATTTTTAGCTAAACAATATCATCTTCCTAAATTGTACAACCCCAAATCAGAAAAAGTCGGGACAGTATGGAAAACGCAAATAAAAAAAGAAAATAATGATTTCTAAATTTACTTTGACTTGTATTTCATTGCAGACAATACAACAAACATTATTTAATGGGTTTTGCTTTTTCAAAATAAACACATATTCCCATTTTGGTTCTTGCAACACATTTAATGCCCTTCCTTTTCACAACACTTAAAAGATGTTTAGGGACTGGAGAAACCAAGTGATGAAGTGTTTGGGGTGTAATTTTGTCCCATTCTTCCTGCAATCAAGTCTTAAGGTGGGCAACAGTACGGGGTCTTCATTGTTGCATTTTGCGCTTCAAAATGCACCACACATTCTCTATTGGACACAGGTCAGGACTGCAGGCAGGCCAGTCAAGTACCTGTATCCTCTTCCTCTGCAGCTAGGACTTTGTAATGTGTGCAGAATGTAGTTTTACATTGTCTTGTCGAAATATGCAAATATACAACCCTGGAAAAGAAGGCAGCATATTGTGCTCCAAAATTTCTGTTACTAAAATTTTACTGTCCCAACATTTTCTGAGTTGGGGCTGTATTTATTTTAATGTGTAATGACCCAGTTTTATTGTGAGCCATTAAACAGAAACCAAATTTTAAAGATAGTTCACCTAAAAATGAAAATTTACTCCAAATCTTTGTTTCTATATTCAGTTGAACACACAAAAGAAGATATTTTAAAGAAACCCAAAAACCTATAATCTTTGACTTTCATAGGAACAACAAATACTGGTTCCAGGTTTTCAGCTTTCTTCAAAATATCTTCTTTAGCGTTCAACAGAAGAAAGAACGAAGAAACAAGAAGGAAAGTCAGATGGGTTTAAAACAAGTAAAGGCTGAGTAAATGATGACAGAATTTTCAGTTTTGGGTGAACTATCTCTTTAATCTGAAAAATATTTATAAATATTCATTTATTTACTGCTTATTGGACTGCTGTTACATGTATAAAACTGGAAAGAAAAAAATATATAACTGCCAGTAAATTTAAAATAATTTAAGAGAGATAATCTCTTGATTATAGACCTTTATTCCTCAATAAGTTATTTAAAAACCAGTATGAAATGGTTATAAATAAACTACTGTTTACTCAGTATGGTTTATTTATTTACATATATTTTTTCTACAATATGCAAGCTTCATTTTTATGTCTGTTATTAATTTAAACTATAACATTTTTGTGAATATATTTAAATGTTTTTGCTCGTTCTCCCCACTGAACTGGAGAAAGTACTGCATCGATAATTTATGCTCTTTTTTTTTTTATATAAAAAAGGGAGAAGTTATGTAAACTGAAAATGTTTTGACGTAGAAACAATATCCAGTTTTGCTAATTTTCAGTTTTGTAATCCTTATTTGTTTTCACTACAGATGCCGATTTAACACAGAACATTCCTTTAAATCAAAATCATATTTCTCCCCCCCCAAAAAATAGGCATAAGATTTATGAGAGGAAAAAAATCTAAGCATTTCACCAGTCATTTATTGTTTGTTTCATATAGAGGGCCTAGTTGTTACAGTTGATCATCCCACAATGTGTGTGTGGGAGAACATGTTTTCAGAGCAAGTACTAATCCTTCCTCTCCACCTCTCCCACACACTTCTTTTCATTTTAGTCCCATTTTTCATTTTTCTCTCTCTTTCTTGATCAGCCATCATCTTTTGGCATGTCTTTTGTTTCTTTCCCCGCTCTGTGTACCCATCTTGCCGCCGCTGATGTCTTGACAGTGTTATTGATGTGCAGTGTTTGCGGGCTGCTTTCTTTAGAGCCTGGGGAACCTTACATGCTAAGACAGAAAATGTCAACTTTGTTTACGAGCTGTGCAGAGCCTGAGCTAATATTATTGTGAATGCGTTGCTACTACAATGAAACTAGCTTAATAACATTTAGGCCTGGGATATTGCTTTGCTGTGAGGTTTGGCCGTGCTTTGTGGAGGGAAATGGATGTGATAGACCTTTACTGAGGTGACCGGGTACCGACCTTGAAAACTGCCAAGCACATTCGCGGCTGACAGTTACACAAAACAGGACGCAGGGGCAAATACCAGAATTAATAGTCAGTAAGAGATCAAACAAAGCATTCAGAGTCTACAAAGACTAAGAAATGGATGAAAACTGTTTTGTTGTGTTTTTTTCGTTTGTTATTTAAGAATTTAAAGTGTAAAGATGCAATACACTACCTGACACAAGTCTTGTCGTCAATCCCAATTGTAAGAGCAACAAATAATAACTTGACTTCAAGTTGATCATTTGGAAAAGTGGCAGAAAATAGATTTTTTTTTTCTTCCAATGAATCATCTGTTGAACTGCATCCCAGTCATTACAAATACTGCAGAAGTCGTATTGGAACCCGCATGGACCCAAGCCAAATCAGTCAAGTTTGCTGAAGGAAAATTCATGGTTTGGGGTTACATTCAGTATGGGGGTGTGCGAGAGATCTGCAGAGTGTATGGCAAGGTCAAGGTGCTGCAGGATTGGCCAGCATAGTCACCAGACATGAACATCATTGAGCATGTCTAAGGGTAAGATGAAGGAGGAGGCATTGAAGATGAATCCAAAGAATCTTGATGAACTCTGGGAGTCTTGCAAGATCGCTTTCTTTGCCATTCCAGATGACTTTATTAAAAAGTTATTTAAGTCATTGTAGAGATGTATAGACACAGTCCTCAAAGCTCATCAACTTTTGTCAGGTAGTGTACATGTATACATATTTAGTGTTCCTTAGAAGAAAAAGTCATTAGGGCTTAAAATGTGTGAACAAGTTACAGAATTTTTATTCTCCTGTGAACTTTTTTTTCATGCAAGAATCTATTTTGTCTGATCTTAATAATAGCCAATAAATTTCCTCTTTATGCAGTCGCAATAGAGGCTTAAAGTGAAGTGAAATAAAAATTTACAATGTTTATTTTGCTAGCGTTGTTGTTCTTTAGCATTTTATTTAGCAATTAATCCATGCAAGCTAATCTTCTGTATAAATGTTTGTTTTGGTAACAGTCTAAAAGTCTTGACCATTTGTTAAGGGTCTGGTTCTTGGTTCTTTTCACCAAGGTCATTTTCTTTGGTTCATTTGGTTTTTCTCTGTTGATGTCAGATCGAAGGCTTCAGCCACAATAGAGTTTTGTTTTTGTTTTTTTTATGTATGATTTCTTTATTAGACTTTTATGATGGCCACAGTATACTTAACCACACCCCTCTTACCATTAGTTTTCTATGAGGGATTGATGCGCAAAAAAGCCCAGTCCCCTACTCAATATGTTATTTCAGTTGGAAGTACATTCACAAACTGAACTAAAAGTCTCAGCGACTTACAGCTCATGTGGACTTTAAAACATATTCACACCAAAGATAAGTTTAGTAAAATTAATAAAGATGACACTGACATGAAGTGAAGATGATCAGAATCACTTTCAAAACGTTTTTGTCGCCCAGCTAACGGTCTATAAAAACATTAAAAGCCAATCAGAATCTGTCCTGCTTTAAAAGTTTGAGTTTATCAAGCAACCGACAACACAAATTCATGCTTATGATGAACAAAACAATATTGTGAGTGATATTAGAGTAATATTAATATCAGACATTGATGGTGTGAATGTGTCTTTCAAGAAGATGTTATATCAGATTTATTTGTCAAAGTTGAATCGGCTTTTGTTTCCTTTTTTAATTAATTTTTGGTTCAACCTTATGCATAAAATGAGGCTAAATCATCCTCAAAAGCTTCTACTTTTATCTGTTAGATGAGCAGATCATTTAAGATTAATTATGCTCTAAAAAATGAAAAATAAATGTAAAAGGTTCATTTGAAATTGTTATTAGCTAAGTTTAAATCACATTTGGAAAATTATATCCTTGTAAAGTCTGATTTTATTTAGTGTTATTACATGTTTTATAATATTGTTGTGAATCTTTCTAAGAGCCACATCTATCATGTAATTGCCATGGACTAATGAATTTCAAAGATGTTTACAGGCTTAGATTTGGCCTAATTTTGTTCGAAATGATGTCATACCAGTTCTTTGTTTTTGTTTGAAGTATTTTAGGGCAAGTATTTAAGGCTTGAGGGTTATGATGTGACAACAAGAAACAATAAAACTGAAATATACTAGAAGTTATTAGTGCATTTCACAATTGACAATGAAACAGCAAGTAATACATTGAATTAAATGTGTAACTTTTGAAGTAGAATAACTACAAATTTATTTACTTCTAAAACATTTTGCAATAAACTTTATATATTTTTTTACTTTAATATAAACAAAAAACATTTAAAATACTTTTTAAGGGGACCTGTTATGCAAAAATCACTTTTGTATGGGGTTTAAACACAGTTGTGTGGCAGTTAGGAACAAAACCTAAAATGGGCAGTTTCAAAGAGTTATAAAGGATTATTTGTGGAAAATGTTTACAGTGTAATGACCTAAATTCCCCTGTATTGTGGAGACCAGTCTATGGTTTTATTTAATAAACATACCAAAAAAAGTTTTAATAAAAGTTCAAAAAGTTTTGGTTTTAGAGTTTGATGACAGACATATCATTAGCTCAGTACAAAACATAAATGTCAGTGGAAAATCCCTCGACAGAAAAATGAACGTGCCTTTAGCCCACTTTATGACTGCTGTACCAACAATTACAAATATAACCTCTCTGCTATAAAAGTCATAGTCTAGCAGGCAAAGTGTGTGTGCAATCTGTTGCTGCTTAGTGAAGCTGGTGATAGGGTTCCTGTGACCCTCTGTTTCACAATGAATAATTTAACATCATTGCATATGGCATATGTCAGCCTGACATATTCTCATTTCTATTTAAAACATGCACACACACATCCATACAAACGCACAAATATGTGACAAACCCATTGCACTCTTGTTCACACACAAACACACAGAAGCGCATCCATAGTGAGTCATTCTTGCAGCTGTCCGCACGCTCATCCACACCTCCCACGAATGAGAGTCCACTAGACACCTGAAACAGACAGGAAAACCAGAGAAAAGTGGGAAAAGAGATGAGAGGAGTGGGAGGCTTATATAAAGGTTCTGACACCGCTGTGCGATGAAAGGCAACGGCACAACGTTTATGTGTGCCTGTTTTTAGTATGTTCATGAACTTGACCAGAGTCTAAAGCAAATACAAGCATCAGTACAGGCATATGCATGTTTCTTCAATTGGTCATGTGGACCTCTCATAACTATGTTTAAACTGCTGAAAATTGCTAGAGAATAAATTAAAGAC
>CAIGQW010055694.1:3944680-3977026 GCA_903798125.1 Danio choprae | reverse complement strand
TAGATAGATAGATAGATAGATAGATAGATAGATAGATAGATAGATATGACTATATTAAAGCATAGCAAAACTTTTTTTATTATTTGTGTTTTATTGGAACATACAAGTTCTAGTCTAGCAAGCATCAGTCTTAAATATCTGCTTTCCTTCACATACACAAACTGTAAGAATCATGTAAATCTCATCTCCTTTAGCTCAGCTGCTTTAAACGTTTATTTCTTTCAGTTTTCCTCCTATCATATTCTTAGTTCCTCTTTTCTGGCGCTTGTACTGTACCTTCTGCTCTCTTTCTTTCCTCCCACACTGTTCCTGCCCTCTCACTCAACCTGCTCCTCATTCACAAATTGTTTGCATATTGTACAGTAACTCATTGCTGTGTGTGGTCATCTGTGCCACTTCTCTCTGGGCCTGTTGGAAAAAGAGATGTAAAACTGTTGTTGTGTTTGATTTTCCGACAAGGAATATTAATTAAGAAAGAGCTTTTTCAAACGCTGTGCCAAAGGCTGTAAATTCCCCCTCCTTCTCATTGGCTTTCTGTGTGTCTTCTTCCAGGGCTCGGCAGACTCCTACACCAGTCGTCCTTCAGACTCTGACGTGTCTCTGGAGGAGGACCCAGAGGCTCTCAGGAAAGAAGCCGATAGACAAGCTCTTGCCACCCTGGAGAAGGCTAAGGTGTCTTTCTTTTTCATCTCTCTTGTTCCAGTTTCTCTCTTTTCATGTCTTACTTATAATTCAGACTTTGCCCTGAGTGATCTAATGTACTTTGCTATGTGGACGCTCAAACACTTGATTATTATATTGAGTATTAGGGGTCGCTGGGTTTCCCTGTAGATTTTCCTCTCTGGTGTTTTAGAGTGGGAGTTTTTAAAGGTGCTTTATGTTAGTTTTTGACTCTTCTAAAGCACAAAAATAGCATATGTTTGCAGATATTTAAGAAACAAGATAAGTGAACATACTTTATCTGAAAAAACAAACACCGTGAGGCCCTAGTTAACATTATCCTAAAATTTTTTTTTTTTTTGATGTGTTTTTAAAGGTAAATATAGGTTTAGGTTATACAGTGTGTTGTTAAATGCAGAGCTCCTTTATTAAAAAGAGATCTCTTCTGAAAGAGATCAAGCCTCAGCCAGGTCAGAAAAAGTAGCTCAAAAGTAGCTCAAAAGTAACGTAATGCATTACTTTCCATAAAAAGTAACTAAGTAACACAACTAGTTACTTTTTTGGGAAGTAACTCAATATTGTAATGCATTACTTTCTAAAGTAACCTTCCCCAACACTGTTAACAAATAAAATAAATATTACAAATGTAAAGCTGAGATTTTTCTTGTGTTGTGACATAATCCTTGCACCACTCAAGTTTGCATACAGTTTACTTATAAGCCACCAGTGTTACCATTTTTATATGGCACTCATTGGGAATACTGGAGGCTGTTACAAGACTATTATGACTTAAAAATGAAAATAATGAAAAAATTGTAGTATTTATATAAATTACCAGATGTGGTTCGTTATCTGATAAAGGGTTAAATTGGTCTCTATAACCGGCCCACTGCCAGTTTACCCAATTATATTTCGGCACACAAGATTGCCACACGCAATAGGTCACTGCATTATAGAGCAAACCATATTACATATTAAAACTTAACAGGGATCTGTTTATTCATTCATTCATTTTCATTTCGGCTTAGTCCCTTTATTAATCTGGGGTCGCCAACTTATCCAGCATATGTTTTACGCAGCGGATGCCCTTCCAGCTGCAACCCATCTCTGGGAAACATCCATACACACCCATTCACACTCATACACTACGGACAATTTAGCTTACCCAATTCACCTATACCGCATGTCTTTGGACTTGTGGGGGAAACCGGAACACCCGGAGGAAACCCACGCCAACACAGGGAGAACATGCAAACTCCACACAGAAACGCCAACTGACCCAGCCGATGCTCGAACCAGCGACCTTCTTGCTGTGAGGCGAACGTGCTACCCACTGCGCCACTGTGAGGCCGGAGCTGTTTATGTTTCATTTAGTTTGTATTGTGTAGTATTTAAATGATTTATTAAAATGATCACTTTAGTGATGACGAGGCTCCATTTAAATAGCACAAGATGCCATCTGACGGTAATGGTAAATGACTCTCAAATGTTGTTTTTCATTCCTATTAGATTGCATTTTTAAATACTCAGTCCAGGAGGTTTCGCTGATCGACAGCAGTATTAGTTCAAAGACGTTAAAAGCAAGTAAAATAGATTAAATCTATTGTTTCAAAGCTGTCCAAAGGTGACTGTTTATATACATCAAGCTGCCGCCCGGAAGTTTGAAGCATACGCATACATACGCATAAGCATTACGCATACACGCAAAGCATAATGGGTAATTTTGCATTCTAAGAAAGGTCTATAGTACAGATATTATTGTTTCTTGAATTATAAGTATCTTGAAATTCTTACAAATGAAACACTTTACCTTAAAGGGCAGTTATTGATAAATATGCTTACATATTCTTAGTAAATGTAGTTCATTAAACTTTGTTAAACATTTATAGGGCACTCATTGGAAAAAACTTTCAAATTAAAAATGAATCAATTAAAAATATATATTCATATAAATGACCATGTATGGTTCTTTATCTAATAAAGGTTTTAAAGTGGTTATTTTGTGATCCATATCAATATATTTCCATCCTAGTCATGGAGACACACTTGGGTGAATGATTTTGTTGTAATGTATTAACACGCTTAATCACATGTTAATTGAGGTTTGCCACACAAAACACATTTCCACTGGGAGATGAGTTTTGATGCACTGAATCGTTCACCTGTAATATTCCATCTCTTTTCACTGCATGTAAGATCACTTCTATGTGTAAAACATGAACTGTGTGTCCTTTCTTTCACCCTGGAGTGTTTCACCAGGTTTCTCTTTTTTTCTAAGACAGTTCTTCATTAATTCCCTCTATTTATCTCTCTCATCGACTTCCTCTCTCTGAAGACCAAGCCTGTAGCGTTTGCGGTGAGGACTAACGTTGGCTATAACCCAGGCCCTAATGATGATGTGCCGGTTCAGGGCATGGCCATCTCTTTTGAACCCAAAGACTTCCTGCACATCAAAGAGGTCAGACAACCATATTTACCTTAAAATATGTCAAATTTTGACTTTCACCTGTAAAATGGCAGATGTTCCTGAAATAAATATATGAAATCAAACCTACCTTGATGACAGTAAAAAAAACTTTAAAAATATAAAGTTAGAGATCAACCTTTACTTTATTACCCAATCAGATGATGTACTGTGCCTTTTAAGTGTTGTTTGCAAGGTGGTGTTTTGTAAACTCATTGGCTACATTTTCTAACATCTTAAATTTGCGTAAAAGTTCCTGTAATCTAATGTATGGTTGAATCCTTCTTTAATATATTTATAGGTATATTCACTTATTTTGATGGTAAATGTATCTGCTGCTTAAACACGATTCAAAGGCTGGGTGTGTTTTCTGTTAACAGAAGTATAATAATGACTGGTGGATCGGGCGTTTGGTGAAGGAGGGATGTGAGGTGGGCTTTATCCCCAGTCCAGTAAAGCTCGAGAGCACTCGGCAGTTACAAGAACAGAGAATGAGACAGAACCGCCTTAGTTCCAGGTAACAGCCAATCAGAGTGAGCTTGTGTCTGCTGCACAGTTCATGTTAATTTGCTGCACACTTAATTTCCCAAGTCCTGTTAAATTTCAGAGCAGCAGAAATGTTTCTGTAACCTTCCCCAGCCTTGTGCTTGGAGACGATTTGTCTTAGAGGTCTACAGAAAATTCCTTTGTCTTCATGCTTGGTTTGTGCTTTGACATGCACTGTCAGCACTGGGACCTTATATGATCATGTCCAATCAACTGAATTTATTTACCACAGGTGAACTCCAATTCAGCTGCTGAAACATCTCAAGAATGATCAGTGGAAACACAATGTACCTGAGCTCAATTTAGAGCTTCACAGCAAAGGCTGTGAATACTGATGTACATGTGTCTTAATATATAAATTTGCAACAATTTCTAAAAATCTTTTTTCACATTGTCATTATGGGGTATTGTGTGTAGAATTTTGAGGAAATTAATTTAATCCATTTTGGAATAAGGCTGTAACATAAAATAATGTGGAAAAAGTGAAGCGCTATGAATACTTTCCGGATGCACTGTAGCAAATCAGCATATTCGAATGATTTCTGAAAGATCAGTAAAAACTGGAGCGACGATGCTGAACATTGAGCTTTGCTTTCACTATACTACTATTTTTAAATATTTGAAGTTAGAAAGTCCTTATTTTAAGCACTTTTTATTATTAAGCCACTTTTTTGATGAAATAAATACAGCCTTAGTGAGCAAGAGACTTTTATTCAAACACGTTTTTTAAGTTTTACTGACTCAACCTTTAGGGGCCGTTCACATATCGTGTCTAAAAGTGCGTGAAAAGCTCTGATACAAGTTATATTTATGGAGAGAATTTAAAAAGCACTGCAGTGTTTGGGTTCTCTGTGCTTGTCTAAAGTAATAAGTCTACCGAAATGTGTATAGTCCATACAAAGTACACTTGTCTCGTGACTTGCGGGATTTTGAAAGTTTGAAAAGTTTTCAAATAGGTGCGTTTGGAATACCCGAGCACATCACACCCAATATGCGTGTGCAAAAGACGCAATATATAAACAACCCTGTAAACAGCAGTGAATGCACATTGTAGCACATTTGAATTAATTTTCTGTTGTTCTTTCTATCTGTTTATCAGTAAGTCTGGTGGAAGCTCTAGCCTGGACGTCACCACAGGTGCCCGAAGGCCCACTCCTCCTGGAACAGGTATGATCACACCATAATGCTGTGAATCTTCATGTTGTGTTGTGATGAAGATATGACATATCCTGTCATTATATAAACACATACAGACACAGAACGTAAAGCTATGATGTTACACTGGGTCAATCATTGAACACGATGATTAGATAGATAGAGCGTCCCCTTAGGATCACCTCCACCCTCCTCTCTTTCCTCTTATCATTCATTCTTCTAGTCTTCCAGCTTTTATCTCTTGTTTTTATTTCCCTTTTTTCTTGATGGGCATCATCATCATCATCTGTAGTTTGAAATCTTTCTCATATTAAGTTTTGTATAGTTTATGAGATCTGTCATAAGGGTTTGATTTATTTTTTGCTTTCTCAGAGGAGCCCAGTCAAGCAATGCATCCACCAAAAAAATTGATTGGAAAATAATAAACATAAAATAAAACAAAATTATTATGATTTCATCATGCTGATCTTTTAGAAATACTTCACTGGACTTTAAAATGTACAGATAATCATTAAATGATAATCAAAACTCGTATATGAGTTCTACACAGGGTTGCGTTATTTTAATTTCATCAACTTACTATTGTATTTTTTATTAATATTGTAAATAGTTTTTTTTTATTCTTTCTGTGCTCATTTTAATTTTAAAGTTTGAGAAAATGAATTTCCAGTAAGAATGTTGTTTATGTCATTTATTATTTGTTTAGTTTTTAAAGCAATACATCTATATAGTTTTATTATTTTTATTTTATTTTTTAATATTATTTCTAATTCTTTTGTTACTTTAGTTGCTTTCATGGCAATTTTCTATTTAAAAATATTAAAATACATGTAATACTATTAAACTTTATTTAAATAAATAAGAAAATCATTTATATGAAATAAAGTGTCATGCAGGAACTCTGTCAAGAAGGTCCTTTTACCATTTTTCACTGTAAATTGTACAGTAATTCAAAATGTATCTCTTAAAGGTCCTTATATACAATGCAAAGTTTCTCACTGCATATGGTACGGTGACTTGCATATAACTAAGTAACAGATTTGTACTGGACATACTTTTTCTGTAAATCTTTTTGTGTGTGTGTGACTTCGATGAAAAGCATGAAAGCCGATCACGTGACTCATTTAATTCTATGATTAAACACAAATGTTTATAATATTGCTTGCTTGTTATTCTGGTTCAGTAATAACCCCTATTCCTTTAACCTATAAATCATAAACACCAAATAATACTAGAATATGAATTTAAAATTAATTTACAAACCTAAATTCACAGACATTAGTTCTTTTCATCACACACCACTAGTAGTAGTTCATGAAAAAGATCATTTCCTTTTCAGTTTTGCTTGTCTTTCATTTTTATAGCACATTCTGTGTTCTCTTCATCACCTTTCTGACTCTGCCAAGTCTATACATCATGCTGCTGTTTCTCCTCTCTTCCTCTTCTCTCCTTTTCTGTCCATTACCCCTGTTTCCCTGTTCTATCGCTCCTTCTCTATCTCTCTCTCTCCTGTTGTATCCTCCCATTAAACCCCTGTCCACCTCCCCATGGGTCCCGTAGCTGACTTGTCCTCGGGGCTTTATGACGATGCTTTGGATTCGGATGTTGAGGAGGCGGAGACTGCCGACACCCGCGACCATAAGGGTGTGGGCGGAAGTGTCACCTCCCCTCAAGGCAACCTGCCCCGTCTCCCTTTCTTTAAGAAGGTAACCTGGAGATGAATGCATAAGTAGATGCCAGCCTCCTTCACGAGTGACTAATAATCAGATCCGTTCCTAACCCAGCACTTTCTGTGTCTCTGTAACATGTGGGTGGTCTTTGCTGTTTGTGGACATTATTTTGTTTATGTTCAAATTCGCATCTTAGAAATCTTAGTTCAATAGTTGAAATGAAACTCATCATTCACTCACCCTGTGTTTAAGAAAAAGTAATCATTTAGAGATAAGAGATTGACTTAAACGTTCATTGTATAATTATTCAAACTTATTAATTATTTTTCAGTAACTATAGACCTTATATAGTAATTAAAAATTTTGGTCTGTTCTTCACACAAAACTGTAATATATGCATTCTCAGATGTAAATCAAAAATACATTTAAAAACAGTAACTTTGTGAGAATAAAACCCATTTAGTGTACAATTTGAACATATTTTAACATGTAATTTATTCTTGCGATTCAATGTTGAATTTTTAGTGTCACATGATCCATCAGACATTCTAATCTGATGTTTCTGATCATTATAAATGCTGAACACAGTTGCACTGCTTATACATTGACATTAAAATGTATCTTAAAAATACTTGGTTTAAGAAATATTCAATACATCAAAGAACCATGAAATGTATGTAAGTGTTATGGTCTCCACAAAAACATGAAGCAGATCAACAATTTTTAGCAGCACCGCTCATAATAGATTTACATAACATTTGTTTTACATTTTTGATAATTGACCATTTACATCTGAGAACGGATATTACAGCTTTGTGTGAAGAACAGATCAAAATTTAAATTACTACAGTACATAAAGTGTACAGTCTCTGAAAACCTCTCAAATAAATCTCTAGTCTAAATCCGTTTTGTTGTGATTGGTAATAAAATACGCAATCCAATGGCATCATTGGTGTAAAACCAAGCATGACACATCCTGATCTGCCAAGTATGTGTTAACATGAATAAGATCTGCGAACTGCACCAAAGAAGACATTTATCACTGAATAAAAATGACTACGTTTACATGCACCCTTATAATGCAATTATAATGTGATTTTGGCAAAATTGTGATCATGTACACACAATTCTCTGTAAACCAATCAGAGTTCAGCAGCAAGTCAAGCTCCACCTTTTTAATACCGTACATGTTATGCCAGGTACCCTTACCAAATGGTCCCAAAAAAGTGGTACGATACGGTATTTTGATGCATCTAGCGGAAATGGAAATAAACGTGTACCATATTGTTCTGTACCGGCCTGTATTGCTCAGGTGGAACTGTTCATTATTTTTGATATTAAGACTTTTGTGTTCTTCAGATTAAAAGCAAGTTGTACAAGTTTTCCACGACATTAGGGTGAGTAAATAATGACAGAATGTGCGTTTTGGGTCAGTCTAGAAGACTCAAAGAAATCAAGTCATTTAAATGAGTGCTGTGTTTATACCGGGAGAGTTGTACTAAAACTAAACGAACAGTCAAGCCGCAGTTGATCTAATCCCCTTTGGAAATTCCATCTTTTCTTCATCTGGCCACATCTGATGCTTTGATTCATTCTCCGTTTGGACAATACAGATAACCGAGCGCTCAGTGAAGCACTTTATTAACGCCGGCATTTGATTCATTCTCTTCCAGCATCCTAAATGTATTAACAATTTGTCACTAACAAGCTTCTGTTTGTTTGTCTGCTTTGCTTTTCTCTCTCTTTTGCTGTGTGCGTAATGATAGGTGGGCCTGCCAAACAGAAACAGAAATCGGTGAGTCATTGCAAAAGCTAACTTTCTGTTTCGTGCAATCTGTCTTTTATACTTGTTATGAAAGCATCCCAGTCTTATAGCTGTTCTCTTTGTGTTTCTACATGAGCTGAGCAAATACTGTGAATATTTCAGTGCTGCTCTAAAGACGTGAATGTGAATTACCGGTGACGCATAAACAAGAATTTCACCACCAGCATTGTTTACCACAAAATAATTCTGAAAGCAGAGAAAAACTGTCAGGATTTGTTAGTCTTAGAGCTCCACGGGACTTGTAGATCTCATTCAGATTGTATTGACAAATGAATGAATGCGGCCCATGTGTTCACCCACGTGTGCGGACACGCAGTATTCTGTCGTCCTCCTGCAAATAAACGCACAACATGAGGGAGAAACACCCTGACAGGTTTCCACGCTTTCCGTTTCCATTACAGGCTCATGACACAGAGCAAAGCCCACGCATGTTACTGCTGTCACAATGCTACTGTCACACATGCACAGATGGGAATCACACTATTCAGAATGATGACATTATTTTCAAGTTATGTTTGGATGTTCTTGTTGTTTACTATAGCTAGCCATCTGAAATGTTTGGGCATGTATTATATAACTGCGTCAGAGGACGAATGGGGATAAGTTGAGTGAATTTGAGTGATTTTCTCATACACACGTCCTGAACATGAACAAGACATGAAAAGCTCTTAGATTTAAATTATGGTCTGTCAGGAGAGGGATATGGATATAAGCATCCTAAAAATATTTTAAATATGTATAGCAGCTAAAATAATATCATTAACCCCTTAATGCAGAAGTGAAAATGCAGTATTCTAGATGTTAATGTTTGTAATTTTTGAACACTTAGAAGAAGACAATTGGCAGATTATTGCTAAAACATTTCAGGAAATTAAAGTGTACTTCCCTGCATAAAATTTAGGGGTTGCCACAGCGGAATGAACCGCCAACTATTCTAGCATATGTTTTTACACAGCAGATGCCTTTCCAGTCGCAAAAAACATCCATATACTCTCACATTCACACACACACACACACACACACACACACACACACTCATACACTACGGCCAATTTACGGCCAAAATGTCATTGGACTGTGGGGGAAACTAGAGCACCCACGTGAACATGCGCAACTCAGAAATACCTACTGGCCAAGCCGGGACTTGAACCAGTGACCTTCTTGCTGTGAGGCGACAGTGTAACCACTGAGCCACCGTGCCACCATTTTGTCAAATTTTGCAATCTAAAATTAAAACGTCAAAGCCATGTGTTTAATCATTACTTTGCAATTTTGAAATTGATATTACAAAAATTGAGATTCGGGCAGCATGGTGGCGCAGTGGGTACCACATTTGCCTCACAGCAAGAAGGTCGCTGGTTCGAACCTCGGCTGGGTCAGTTGACATTTCTGTGTGGAGTTTCTGTGTGGAGTTTGTTCTCCCCGTGTTCGTGTGGGTTCCCTCCGGGGGCTCCGGTTTCCCCCACAAGTCCAAAAACATGTGGTATAGGTGAATTGGGTAAGCTAAATTGTCCGTACTGTATGTGTGTGAAAGAGTGTGTATGGATGTTTGGATTGAGTTGTATGGAAACAACTCAACATAAAAACATATGCTGGATAAGTTGGCGGTTCATTCCGCTGTGGCGACCCCATATTAATAAAGGGACTCTGAGATTCTGAGATTCTGACGATATTTTATTTAGGTATTATATTATTAATAGCCACTGGGTGGCAACCAAATCCATAATATATCTACGTCGAGTTATTTGCCAATTAACAAATGAATGAATGTGTCAAATCATTACTTTCCAATTTAGCCTAATCATTACTTTCCAATTTAGCCTAATCATTACTTTCCAATTTAGCCTAATCATTACTTTCCAATTTTGAAATTGATATTACAAAAATTGAGATTTTATTTAGGTATTTTACCAATAATAGCCACCAGGTTGGCAACCAAATCCATATTACGTCTTGCGTCTACTGAACTTATTTGGCAAATTTAAAGTACAAAAATTTAAGTTTCTTTAAATGTGGGTTGGGTGCAATACCAGAAATTCCCTCCGGGTAACACTTGGTTATTTTTTTTTTTTTTTTTTTAAAGCGTCATACGGTCATAGCTCAACACATTTCTGTCACAGTATCACTTTTAATCACCAAATATGAAACCTTGAACAACAGACCTTTCCGACAGTATGCGTTTGGTCAACATTAGAAACTAAAAAGACATACAGTGTGTGCATAGTATATATAGCATATTGTCTGTAGAAATAATAAAGTATATTTTGTAATATAAATCCTGACACCACCCATGAAAGAGAAAGAGCTTGTTGAAAGGTTTTAATGTACCGTTTCCATGGTAATCCAATGTCCTGATTTAAAAATGGTTTTCACAGGATGAGTTCAAAGCTTTCAGATGATGTCTAATTTAGTATGATTACTCAAATATGAGATTTTGATAAGAAAAAAAGACAATAAAAAGAGTGCCAAGCATCCCACAGATGGACACTCAGGCACATTATTATATTTTTTGTGCGTTGCTCAGATAATATAACATAATGATGTATTTTATTAGAAATGTAGGTTTCATATGCATAAGTATATTAATTTTGTGTCTATATGAATGTAGAATGTCTTTTTTTAGAGTTTATTCATCAACCTCAATAATATCTTATTATTATCTTATATGTTATTTTCATTTGGCATCTTTCTCCAGCCAATAGAATATTAAACAATGGTATATGTTTAAATATACTAATATATGTATACTTCTCAATTATATTAAACTAACATGTTGGCAATATATTATCTATGCGTGTTATTATTATGATAAATCAGGTTCAATATATATATATATATACATATATATATTATTATTAACACTAAATTAATTTACTAGCATATATTACAAATACTCATTTTATTGATCCACTTCCAAGAAAAATCATTCATGCACAGCCACTGCGTCAGTGTTGGCAAATGTTTATTTTTGGTTATGATTTACCTAAAGAGGTTTTATTTTGTGTGTAAATTTTCAGATGGAACATGTTCCTCCTTACGATGTGGTGCCTTCCATGAGACCCATTATTTTGGTGGGGCCATCCCTCAAAGGCTATGAGGCAAGACCGCACTTCTCTCAGAAATTGGCAATTTATCATTTTAGTCATGTTGTTTATGCTCATATTGTGTCTGTGTGTGTGTGTGTGTGTGTGTGTGTGCGTGCGTGCGTGCGTGTGTGTGTTGCATTACAGGTAACAGATATGATGCAGAAAGCTCTCTTCGACTTTCTAAAACACAAATTTGAAGGCAGGTGGGTACCACAATGTGCATGCCATGATCCTAATGAAATAATAGATCCCTTCGCATCACTATGGAATTTGTAAACATTTAGGTATGTTGTCAAAGATGAAGTTCTGTGTAGATCATTCATGATGGAAATATCACAGCACACTCTTGCTATAAATGGAATAGCTTGGTTATGAATTATTGTTTGTTCCAGAATATCCATCACCCGGGTGACAGCCGACATCTCACTTGCCAAACGCTCCGTCCTTAACAACCCCAGCAAACACACCATCATCGAGCGCTCCAGCACCAGATCCAGCCTGGGTACGAAACACACCTGCACATAAAATGAAAAATGAATAACTGCTTCTGAAGAGCGCCCTCGTGTGGCAGAAAGGAATGAATTACAAGAAATTGCAACATATTCTGGACAAAAGTGCAAACAAAAATGTGAACTGTTTACATTGAGAGCAAAACACACATAAAAAGTAATAGAATAAAAAGTCTTACTGATAATAAAATCGGTATACAGAAAAATTCAGAAGCAGGGCCTAAAATTAGCAGTCACTCACTGCTCAAGTGCTTAAAGTAAAAACCTTAAATATTATAATGTACATTTATAAAACATAAAACCTCTTATCAAGCTTGTAATTAGATTTAATTATGAATATGAAAAGCAACTGAACAGAAACCAAACAGTGGCTCAGACATTTTAAGAAATATTTAAGTGGTATAGTTTAAAGCACCAATGGTTCTCAACCCTTTTCACTTCAAGCCCCACCTCCTTCTCCGAAAATATGCAGTGAAAAACTGCAGAGTATTGGGCCTTTTCTTCAGCAAATCAACCTGATAGAACAACAGGAGATGGCAAAAAAACAGCCGCTGCTTTGAATTGGACTGACTACTATTCATCTATTGATCTACTATTCATATCCATTAAAAATAAACAAATAAATGTAAAATACCGTTTAAAAAAAAACTCTAAATCTGTTGAAACGCATCTTAAGGCGGTTGGGTTTGCAGCTGGATGTTATTGGAGTTCGCTGACAGGAACAGTGAACAGCTGTTCACTACTGAAACACCACCAAGTCTCACTAGATCCTGCTGTACGGGTCCCCATCCATTATGAAACACTCGCAGGACATTAATATGGACAACTCTGCGGATATTTTAAAGTGTTCACACAAAGAGAGCACGCATAGTTTGTGAATTAACAGACTTGTGCGACTCTGATACAATGAGAGTCGCAGACTTGAGACACGCTCGAACTGGTTATTATAGCTCTAATCATCGTTACCTTTACATCTGCGTGACAGTTTGCTTTATACAGCTAAGAATGTAGTCCTACCATGCATCAGTTGGAAATTTAAGCCACAGTTATGGCTGTATATTTACCAGTGACGCTGTTTTTGATTCTGAAGTAATCAATCACAGAAAACGGGAAATGCCGTCACTTCGATCGTTTTAGTATGACATATTTAATAATGAAGTCAAATAATTACAGTATAATATTTGAGTTAATTTTACATGACCCACCTGCAGGATCGCTGAGGCCCACTAGTTTAAAGCAATAAAAACAACAACCTGAGATTACATTTTTTGTCATTTCACTATTTATAATATTAGTTATATATTAATTGGTAATACAGTTTTTTCATTAATAAGTATATATCATCATTAATTAATATTAGCAATAAGCATTTATGTAAAAAAAAACGATCATTTAAAAAAAAAAAAAGTATTTATGTAGTAAATAAATTAATTGTTGGTAAACGTTGCTGACCATTGACTGATGTGGTTTTTGGTCCTGGTCACAGGTGTTTACTATATGTCATAGAAAACATCTCTGTGTGAATAGGTTTTTCGACTTTTGGAGGGGTAAAAATGCATTAGTTAAGCGCTATCAGTTTTCACTTGTGTACACCAGTGCATATTCTCTCTGTTTCCTGAACATTTTTCTTATTCTTACTGTTTTCTCCTGTTGCTCTGTTCCGTCATGTCTGATCTGTCTTTTTTCTCTTTTTCATCTCGTTCTTTCCTGACACACCTTCCCACCATTCATTTCCTCCTTTTCTTTTTTTTCTTCACCTCAGACGTACTGGGTACGTATCCTATCCTCCCATCCTTTACCTTATAACTGTCGATTCATTCATCTGTCAATTCATTCATCTAACTCTTCATCCATCTGTCCTTTTACTTAACTTTCTTTTTTGAGTTTGGAGTGAATCCTCTTAACTTGTCAGCACAGTTGTGGTGTTCTTTACTACACTACTAAAATAACGACATTTTTCTATAACTTTAAAAAAAAAAACTATTCTATATGTATATGTACACTACCTGACAAAAGTCTTGTTGTCGATCCCAGTTGTAAGAGCAACAAATAATAACTTCTAGTTGATCATTTGGAAAAGTGGCAGAACGTAGATTTTTCTGATGAATCATCTGTTGAACTGCATCCCAATCATCACAAATACTGCAGAAGACCTATTGGAACCTGCATGGACCCAAGATTCTTACAGAAATTAGTCAAGTTTGGTGAGGAAAAAATCATAGTTTGGGGTTACATTCAGTATGGGGGCGTGCGAGAGATCTGCAGAGTGGATGGCAACATTGATAGCCTGAGGTATCAAGATATTTGTGCTGCCCGTTACGTTACAAACCACAGGAGAGGGCAAATTCTTCAGCAGGATAGCGCTCCTTCTCATACTTCAGCCTCCACATCAAAGTTCCTGAAAGCAAGTAAGGTCAAGGTGCTCCAGGATTGGGCAGCCCAGTCACCAGACTTTAACTATATTGAGCATGTCTGGGGTAAGGTGAAGGAGGAGGCATTGAAGATGAATCCAAAGAATCTTGATGAACTCTGGGAGTCTTGCAAGAAATCTTTTTTTGCTATTCCAGATGACTTTATTAATAAGTTATTTGAGTTATTGCAGAGATGTATGGATGCAGTCTTCCAAGCTCATGGGAGTCATACACAATATTAATTATTTTTCCACTGCACCATGACTTTATATTCTATACTGTACATTATTTCTGTTAAGTGACAAGACTTTTGTCTAGGCGAAGTCAGACCTTACTGTCTTAATTAAATAATTAAAAGTCAAGGCACGATCAGATTTTATTTTGGTAAAATAAGCATAATCTAGAGGCCTTTGTCTTTCATATAAGCCACTTCTGATACCAAAGAATCAACTAGAAGTCAAGTTATTATTTGCAAAAAGACTTTTGTCAGGTAGTATATATTATATATTATAATTGTAAAGACTTTTTTTGAAGTTTTAAAGATGCTGTCACCCCAATTGAATTCTGATGATAATATCATGTAATGCGTACAATATGTTCATTTAAAAGATACAAACACTATTCATGTTGCCCCTTTACATAACATCAGGTATATTTAATTATGTTTTTTTTAATAGTAACTTGACTTAATGGTAATTTGCCAAATAGTATGGCTTGCTGGTTTTTATCCTCTTAAAAATTCACTGAACGCATTGATCCTGACTCACTGTAAAACGTGTGATCCCACTTTCATATATAGCACTTCACACCCACGCCAGCCCATACACAAACACCCAGACTGATCTGCATAACTGCAGCTTTCCACACACGTCCATGGATCAATGCAGAAAACTCATACTGCTCAGCCATCCATTTGTTTAAACGCAAATGGAAATAAACTCGCACATGCATATATTCGAGCAGACCATAATAACCACCACATGCATGATGTGTACTAACATATAGGGTTGAGTGCAATAAAATTGTGAGGTAAGTCTGTGGTTCTTTTGTTTATTACATTTGAGTTGTGTTTGTGTGTGCTTTCAAGATTCTCTTGATATAGAGCAGAGCAGTCGGGTTCCAGAAGCCCATTCATTTTTTCTAGTGGGACATTGATTTTTAACAACAACACATAAACTTTTACAGGCAGACCTGTTGTGTGCTTTGAGGTTGTTAATCAACTCAATGTGCATTTGAAGAACCCATATTCTTACATTTATTCAGCTTATTTTGAAACATTTGTGTTGATAGTGAAATATTTGCAGAATCAGCACCAATCAGAGCAAAGCAAGCCAAAAGAGATCTATACCTCTATTCACAATCTTACATAAGTCTGTCTGAACACTCTCAAAATGAATGTTTTGGTTTCACTAGATACAAGTTTAAGTGGTTAGGTTTTTAATTCTCTGATTGTGTCTTCTATTTGTCAGATTTTTATATATGTATCGGCCGCTTTATTAGGTACACCTGTCCAACTGCTCGTTAATGCAAATTTCTAATCAGCCAATCACATGGCAGCAACTCAATGCATTTAGGCATGTAGAAATTTTCAAGACGATCTGCTGCAGTTCAAAAAGAGCATCAGAATGGGGAAGAAAGGGGATTTAAGTGACTTTAAATGTGGCATGGTTGAGCATTTCAGAAACTGTTAATCTACTGAGATTTTCACCCACAACCATCTCTAGGGTTTACAGAGAATGGTCAGAAAAAGAGAAAATATCCAGTGAGTTCTGTGGGCACAAATGCCTTGTTGATGCCAGAGATTAGAGGAGAATGGCCAGACTGGTTCTAGCTGTAAGAAAGGCAACAGCAACTCAGATAACCATTTGTTACAACAGAGGTATGCAGAAGAGCATCTCTGAATGCACATTATGTTGAACCTTGAGGCGGATGGCCATCAGCAGAAGACCACACCGATGTCACTCAAGTCAGCTATGAACAGGAACTTTGACTGACCAAAATTAGACAATAGAAGATTGGAAAAATGTTGCCTGGTCTGATGAGTCTCGATTTCTGTTGAGACATTCGGATGGTAGGGTCAGAATTTGGCATCAACAACATGGTAGCATGGATCCATCCTGCCTTGTATCAACGGTTCAGGCTAGTGGTGGTGGTGTACTGGTGTGGGGGATATTTTATTGGCACACTTTGGGCCCATTAGTACCAACTGAGCATCATGTCAATGCCACAGCCTACCCGAGTATTGTTGCTGACCATGTCCATCCATTTATGACCACATATTCTGATGGCTAATTCCAGCTGGATAACGCACCATGTCATAAAGCGTGAATCATCTTAGACTGGTTTCTTGAACATGACAATGAGTTCACTGTACTCAAATGGCCTTCACAGTCACCAGATCTCAATCCAATAGAGCACCTTTGGAATGTGGTGGAATGGAAGATTCGCATCATGGATGTGCAGCCGACAAATCTGCAGCAACTGCGTGATGCTATCATGTCAATATGGACCAAAATCTCAGATAAATATTTCCAGTACCTTGTTGAACCTATGCCACAAAGGATTAAGGCAGTTCTGAAAGCAAAAGGGGGTCCAACCTGGTACTTGTAGGGTGTACCTAATAAAGTGGCTGATGAGTGTATGTATTTGCTGTAATTCAAAGTCTTTTTAAATTTCTATGGGAAAAACGAATGGGAAAAGGCTTGTGGACCAACAGTTTATAAACACTGCAAATAAATAAATAGATAAATATTTCGTGACATGTATGCTTAAAATAGACAAACTAATGTATGCTTAAAATAAAGAAAACCATGCTACTTCACAACTCTTTTGTATTAATTTAATATAAGCTACTCTAGAAAGCAAGTAAGGTTACAAATGTTGCAGTGTAGAGATTAACTTTTATTAACAATTATGAAAACCCAGTGAAAACACCTGTTCTTAATGTAGTTATGAGTGTATAAATTGTATATTGAATATGCTTTTTGAATATAGTTTTTTTTATTTGACAGCTGAGGTACAGAGTGAAATCGAGAGAATCTTTGAGCTGGCTCGGACGCTTCAGTTAGTGGCTCTGGATGCAGACACAATTAACCATCCATCTCAGCTGGCCAAGACCTCACTGGCACCAATCATAGTCTATATCAAGATCGCCTCTCCAAAGGTACATAACTAACCTAATACAACTGCATCAAAAAGATGACTGATTATAATGTATCTGATTGTGTTACTGGATGTATATCTGCTCTCTCTTTCAGGTGTTGCAGAGGCTGATAAAGTCCAGGGGAAAATCTCAGGCCAAACATCTCAATGTCCAAATGGTGGCAGCTGATAAACTGGCACAGTGTCCTCCTGTGAGTATATGACTGGCTGGTCATTTGCATTAGCTACATTTCCACGGTCAAAAATCGAGTATGTTAGTGTGTGCCAAGGCACATCACATTTCCACTGTTACTTCTTAATGGAGCCTCATCTGGAATTCCTCAGGGCTAATCGCCACGGGATTTGGACTCATAGCGGGCCAGCTGGGACTAGAGGAGTGCTCATGGAGTTTTACCCAGTCAGCAGAGGGTTAACAGTGCTGCTTATTTTATCCATTATCATATCAGATTACCAGCTAACCTTAGCAGAAAGGTCATTCATATATGAGCAGCTCCAGGATATTTAAAATGGCATATGCCAGCTGAGAGTGACAACAAAAATCTTTTTTTTATGTGTTTACATGCAAATCAGTAAACTGGTTTCAGAGAAAGCCACATTTACATGAGACTACATGAAGTTTGCCAGATTTCTTACCAGCAGCTGACGTCACTGCACAAACATTAGCTCAAACTTGTCTGTGGGAAATCCGTCAGAAGCTGCTCTGTTATATGTTATCATTTTTTTACAGTATCTCTCCATGAATGCAGCTTTTTTTTTTTTTTTTTAATCATCATATAAGAATGATTTCTGAAGGATCATGTGCCACTAAAGATTTTTAAGTCTGTATAAAAATCATAATTCACTGTGTTTATTTTGCTAGCACACATTGTTATTCTTCAGGTGAGCAATTATTTCTTACAAGTTGATCCACTGGGAAAAATAGTTTGTTTTGGTCATTTTCAATCAACCATCTGCTTCTGCGTTTAAAGTGGTGGTTCTTTTGTGTTAATGTCAGTTTGGCGGCTTCAGTACTTCTTAAAGTACACATGAAAACAAAACTAGCCATATGATTTTGTTAGCTCACATTGCTAGTTTTGTGGTGGACAATTCATCTGTGCATGTCATTAAGAAAAAAAATTGTTGCACTTCTCGTTTGTTTTCAGTTAAATCCTCAGATTATGTCTGTCTGAGGTATTGGGCGTGGCTAACATACTTAACCACACCCCTCCAACTGTGCTTTTTGACAACAAACAGAAATGGTGAGGAGGATGTGTCTGTTAGGTTGTAATAACTTTTCTAAAACCCATTTCTCGATCTTTCATCCAATCAGCTCGCAGTAGAAAAAAACAAGCCACGCCCATTTTTTTGTCATTTAATATTCTGTTTCTTTAGGAACTGCTCCACAATACGGAAAAAAACAACAGTTGCTGCTTCCAGTTTATGTGGACTTTAACCACACCCCTGTCACTGTTAGTTTACTACAAGGGAATGTAAAAACGTAAAAAGAAAGCCCCGTCCCCTACTCAATAATCCGTTTCATTTGGAAGTACTTTAACAAACTGAAATAAAAGTTTCATCGACTTCCAGTTCATGCAGACTTTAAATGGTAATGTAAACTACGTTTACTCACCCTTTTGTTTTAAAATATCTTTTTATCCAGGAGCTGTTTGACATAATCTTAGATGAGAATCAGCTGGAGGATGCATGTGAACACCTGGCTGAATACCTGGAGGCCTACTGGAAGGCCACACATCCACCGAGCAGCAACCCGCCTAACCCTCTGCTGAACCGCACCATGGCCACAGCCGCCCTGGCCGCCTCGCCCGAACCCGTCTCCAACCTGCAGGTACAGGTGCTCACTTCTCTGCGGCGCAACATGGAGCTCCTCGATGGCTCTTCCGCCGCAGTGCAGGGCCAACAGGAGGACGAACATGCCCTCTAAGACACATATTGAAGGGTCCCAGACCCGTCTCCCAATCACAGAAATGTATCAATGGCTGCTCAAGAGATAGAAACTGTATTTATGTTGTGTGTCCCTGCTCCTCTCTTTTGACTGATCTCTCAGTGATATAGAAAATTACCGCACAAACACATACACACAAGAAAAGCAAAAATGATCCAAACGAAAACACCCGCGCCTGTCTGACTTTCCAAAGGCCTCTTGTCGTCTGGAAAATGTAGTTCAGGTCGCTGCCCTCTTCCAGGTTGACATAGCATGAAAACGTACTCCCATTATGCTATTAACACTGAGCTGAAAATCTAACTAGTGCATTGATGATGGTGTTCAATGAAAGTGTGTGTCTGTGTGCAGAAGTGAGAGAAATACGTGTGTGCTTTTTGAAGTCATTCACTAATATTAGCACCCTTATATAGCAAACAAGGCTGGAGAAAATGCATTTTTAAAAATTGTTTATTGATCTTTTGCTCAAAATATTAACAAAAATTATTTGAGAAATTTAATTAAGATATAATTGAAAACACAGTACAGACCTATCAAAAAATTTATATCTTTGTTAAATATGCCATATTTATTGGCTTCGCCTATGAATTGATATGAGATAACTATTTGTAAAGTATATTTCCATTGGGTTTTTTTTTTTTTTTTTTAGTAGACCTGTTGGGTGACTAGGAACAGGAAATTGTACGAACATGATCTCCTGTTTCACACTGGAAACACAAAAGCCAGACTCACTCAGCCATTGATCACAATAGGTAAAACATGGCGCATGGCAATTCATAACGTTTTAATTTAGTGTCTAATTCATATGAATTTGTACAATCACAATTTGCTCATCCTCCAATGAAGTGTGGGTATAGAGGTGGGATTTGCGGCCACGCCTCCGTTTACAAATCATACCTTTTTTGTGACATTGGGCCCTATCATACACCCAGCGCAATAAGGCGCAAGACGTGTTTGCCCCAGCGTGTTGCTATTCTCAGACCAGCGCAACCTTAATTTTCCCGTTTTCCGCCACGTTGTTTAAATAGCAAATCCATTTGCGCCACTTTATGGACTCATGGGTGTTCCGGTCTAGAAAAGAGATGTGTTAAGAGGCATTGTTGGCGTGTTGCTATTTTGAGGAACTAAAATAGACTGAAAGCAGGTCTAAAGGCCAGCACAGAGCAGGATAGTTGTGCGCCTTAAATGCTTACACATTGCTTAAAACACGCAGGATGTACAGCAATATGCAAATATCTTTACAAATGAAAAAAAATAAAAGGATTAAAATATTACAAAAATTATTACTTTCTACATAAATATAAAAACCACTGCCTCCATGCCTTCTCCACCTCGGGGGGGCTTTTTTCAGTTTATTCACAACAACTTGCTTTTGTATTATGTTATTATTATTAGTATTATTTATTATATGCATATTTATTTTATTAAAAACAAGTTAAGATTTGTCCACCTGACAGGTTTTGGACCATACGGGGCATAGGACGTGTGTTTGGATAAAACTCAGTTTTTTGACCACACTTCGTTATTATTGCTCATTTATTCATTTGCTGGAAATTCGAACTGAATTTAGAGTTTTGAAACAAATCTTGCGCTTAACAAACGAAATTAATTATGTAGGCTGATGAATGTCTTCAGTGGAGTGCGTACAACACCGTTTCCTTATCCACAAAAGAGAGAAAGTGAAAGTAGAAGCCGAATGGAGGAGACTTGTTTGTTATCCTCGCGCTGCAGATGGTCTGTTTAACTGTTTTCTCACTAGTGAAGCGTTCAGTTTTTCCACTTTCAAAGTCCGCCATGTAAATAGCAAATGCACCATGGCGCGAGGCAACTGACTCTTAAAGAGAATGGGAGATGAGACTTTCCGTCTTTAAAGTATCAAAAGTGGATTCGGACACGCCTTTAATGCTTTTGCACCATACGCTTTAGACTTTGCGCCTAGATCGTTAAAATAGAGCCCAATATGTGAAATAGTTACATTTCGGGGCTAGGAATTCAACTAAGTGTTATAAATCAGCCTGTAAGAGGATGTGTGTCTATCTTGTCCAAACACACTGTTAGGATGATGGTTTGAAAGGCTAAAAACGTCCATGAACCGCAGCTGGAGAACTGCAGAAGTTAATTGGGTCACAAAAGCAGAAGGTCTCTAAAACTAAAATACCACAAATTATTTGAAACTCAAGTATTGTCAGTTTTGTTGTTAATATTCTGAGCACAAAGTTAAACAATAGAGATGTTTTTTCTCGTTATTCACAGAGGCTGCCAATATTAGTGGAGGGCACTGTATCTCAGCTCAATCTGAACTGGAAGAAATGAGCCTCCATCTGCTCCGTCTGCATCAATGCATGGTTGTCAAGGAGACCAAAAACGTTACGCAGCTGTGAGATGCTCTTTAAACAAAATAACTTGTCCTGTTGGATTCACGAGCCACCTCAAATATTTAAATAGCTTCAATTGATAATAGAAAATTAATATAAATGATACGCATGACCTGAGAATGGAAAAAGCACAGGAAGAGAATAAAATGTATATAATAACTTACAATATTATAAAATAAACAATTATTGTACTGATATTTTTACAAGGGCACCTCATATAGTCAGATATTTAAATAGCTTCACTTGATTTTAAAAGAAATGGAGCTAAATATCATACCTTATATTACTTTATTATCTAAATATTTTAGACAATAGAAGCTAAATGAAGAATAAAATGTGATTTTATTTGATTTACTGCCATACAATGCACTTCATATACTCAGATATTGAAATAGCTTCACTAGGTGAGAAAAATCTTAATCAATGTTTTATAAACTGTATAAATGATTTGAGAATGTAAAATAAATAGAGAGAATTCAACTACTACGATATGATAAAACAAAAATAAATCTTAGTCAATATTTTTGTACTGGGGGAAATCATAAAGCATAAATATTATATAAATTATGTGTTTAATATATATTAATACTTTGAAAATGGAAAGAAACCCAAGATGATAAATACTGTATATAATAAACTTACAATATGACAGATCTTGCTCAATATTTTTATACGTGATGATTTTTTTGGTAGAGTTTTAAAATACGAGACAACATTTGCCTATAAAGATGAAAAAAGTCTTCAGCAAATATGTTGAAATAGGCTAGTTTATTGCGTGATGTTTTGAACACGGCCACTAGAGTGCGCTAAAACACTAGTTGTTTTTTTACATCATGCGCATGGTGTGTATTTGTCTCTGCAGCTTGTCAGATGCATTTAAGTTTTTACATGTATTTTTTGCATATTTTTGAAGTTAACAATATATATAGTTTATTAATTTATTTGCAGTTATCTACAGCATGTCATAGAGATTGCATTTTAAAAAAGCAGATGTTCCTAGCTTTGTGCAAAAGAATGCTACAACTTTACAATTGGGCAGTTTCCTCTAAAAGCATGAGTAGGGAATGTATTTTATTATATGTAAGCTTCAGTCTCATTGTCTGCAATGTGTTAAAATAACAAAAAAAAAATGTTACGGTAAAAAGCTGACCTCTAACCTTTACATTAACTGCCTGCTCTGTTTTTGTGTGTGTCTGCATGTGCATTGGCCTGTGCTGGTGTGTTTTGGGGATGTGGCTTGCCGTAGGGGCCGTTCCTGGTGCATGGAGAGCAGAAGAGGGAAGGGCCTGAACGCGGCGGTCTGCAAGACTACCAGAGTGACCTGAGCGGAAAACAGCCGTTGCGCTCCTCACGCAGCCAGCTGCAAACGGGCGGCCGGGGTCTGTCTCGACAGGACACATTCGACTCCGAGACCCAGGGCAGCCGCGATTCTGCCTACACCGACGACATGGAGACTGACCCGTACGAGGAGCCCGACCCATGCCGCTCGTACCGGCTGAACCCGGCCCACCACGCTCCACGCCAGGCCTCCTGGGAGGACGAAGGGGCAGAGCCTGATCAGGAGAACCTCAACATGGTCCCACCTCCGGCCAATCAGCACCAGCGCGGGCGGGGCAAGCTGAGGGAGCGCTACTGTCAGGACGCAGAAGCCGGAGGAGCCACGACAGGCCACAACCACAACCAGGAGGAGTGGAGCAGAGACGTGTACATTCGCTAGAGCAGGTTTACCTGAACACACCAAGTAGAATCTCTAGTTTGGATCTGTTTACAACCCAGAGAAACACACAATCATTGACAGACACTGTACAGCTCGCCACATTCATGTTACGCTAGCTCTCTTCCATTGCATCTTTAGATTCAACCTGTTTTTGAGGAAGATACACTAACCCGCAATAGTTTAGAAGAGTGAAGATTAGTAATGTTTTTGAAAGACGGCTTTCATGCTCACAATGATCGTATTTATGTGATCAAAAATACTTAAAAAATAATATTAGATTACTATTATAAATGTAATAATATTAATACAGAGCTGAATAAGGGTTTTTGCTATAAATAGGGTCTTTAGTTGCATGTGATCCTTTTTTTCTATATTTAAATAGAAAACAGTTCATTTAAATTGTCATATTCCAACATGATATGTTTTTGCTGTACTTTTAATCTAACAGTTGCAGCCCTTGGTGAGCATACACAATGCTGCTTTACCTAAAAACATTAAACTTTTTGGTTGTTTATTTTACCCAATCACATTTATGGCGGTCTAAAAATGCTAATTGCACGTTTTAAAAAAAAAAAACATTGTTATTGACTCTGTAAAAACTATTGTTAATACATGCATATGCATACGTGTTTAGTCTATTAACCTTATCCTTAACATGCGAGCGGGCGCAGCCATTGGAATCTTTTTGATTTCATTCACTTCCATTGATTTTAAGACGTTAAAAACAGCTCGTTATGTTGCTTGATGTTGCAAACTGATATTTTCTCATTATATTATTTTACTTTGTGTATAGTCATGAGCACACTTGTTTGTAGAGCAAGTAGTTTGACCGTTTTCTGCCGTTTTTTAATTAGTAATCATTTCTCAGGCTGAAGTTTTAAAACAATCTCAAAAACAAGCGCACTTCCGCATTGCAGAATAAGGTCAATAGACCATTTTGTGGGATGTAAACAAAAACAATGATCCCAGTGTATTTCCTGTTTTACATTTTTTATTTCTATAGCTTCCGAGAATCCAAAAAGAGCCACATATGGATAAATAATGTTATGATAGCTGTTTTAACATTAAGTTGTGATTGAATTGCCTCTTGCTACTGTTATGAAATAGTTTGATGGCAAGCAGGAAATGTTCATGGGAAAATGACATGACTACATTGAAATGGTCTATAGGCAAGTGCGAGTACTTGGCAACCAAAACAACAATGGCACACTACAGCACATTGTGTTACTTTAAGGACTGATGTCGCCATCTACTGGACTGGCATGCATAAAATATCTTTTTAATCTTTTTAACCAAATCCCTGTGAACATGCAATCAATTTGACAACATCTGTATGTTATTTCTACAAAAACGCCAAAGAAAAACTTTTGCGTTTAGCATGTCGTCTGAATGACGTCTTTCAAAAACATTTGTCCAAACTTTTGACGGGTATTATAAGCAGGGCATCCTATCTTCATTCTCTTTTACTTTTTTGTATAGTACTGCATGAATCATTATGAGGTTAGTAACTGTTCTTGCCGAGCATTAAACACGATTCAGAATGTATATCCAAAATCTAGCAGATGTGTGTGCGTTTGTTTGGTTCGGCGTTTGGGTGCGTTTATATGTGCGTCCTCTGTAGTCTTAAACAGGGTCTTTTCTGATACACAAGAGTCTCGGGATAGCTCCACCAGTTCGATTTCCCAGACTACTACACTACTGCAGAGCGTTTGTGTTTTTTGTCATATTTATTTTATTTATTAAGGGTCTGTCCAGTCTTTAGCCTGCTAAAACCTTTACCGAGCTCCACCGCTGCTGTGTGCTCCAGAAGGGGGCGCTGTGGTGCTCTCATCTTATAGTTTAATAGGGCTAACAAGCGCATCCACAGATGATAATCCAGATCTGCTAGCAGCTATAAAAGGCTAATATGCAAATCGAGAGGACAATTTTTTTTTAGAACTAAAAGCCCAACAGTTAAAGTCGAACACAAATAGCGTTGTGCTGATTGTCCCGTCTTCTGTGCCTGCTTAAGGGCTTTTAGCATTTGTGCCGCTAATGTACCACTGCCATTGGAAACATGTTCTGCCTTATTCGCACGTCAGTCACACAGGCCAACCAATCACAAGTGCCGGAGTCGTTCATCAGGCCACTCCCACCTCAATCAGGGTGGGTTGTCTTAACTCAGTGCAACACATGCAGTTGTTGTTAATGTCGTCGTGTGTGTGATAGTAGTCGAAACTGCCATTTTTTTGTCGTTTCCACAGCCACACGTTTGCACTTCTACACATTTCGAGGTGAAACAAGGTATTTCTTGCATGACAAATTCACTTCGCAGTCTGAGAATCGGAATACAATCACAAACACTGATGTATTTACGTACACGCATCTTACTGCCAAACTCATGCTAATATGCTACTGCTTTTTGTGTTGTTCTCTCTGTGGCCAATCTCTAAGCCAGGACTGTATGTGTGCGCCCGTATGAAAACAGGAGAAAATCTGAAGTCTTTACTATTTTATGTAACCAGAGCATTTGGTAAATGTCTTCTTTTTTTCAAAGATTATCATGATGAAATTCGCTAAATATACAAGTAGATAGCTTATACTAAATAATGTTATTGTTGCATTATCGCAATTGTTTCAGAATATAAGGATAACTGATGTATTCTTTGGTGCCTGATTGTAGCTCCATTTTACTTTTTTGTTTTTAATCTGTGGATAAATTCATATTTTAATTAAAAATTTTAATCTGGATCAACTGTTTTCGGTGACTTTGCTATTGTCTTGTTGTTTATTAGCTGCGGGTACAGATGCAGAGTATGAATCTGTAGTAATATACTTTTAGCCTGCAGCTAGCTCTCTGCAACTCTTACATGGTCACCCACTGAAGCTAAGCAGGACTATACCTGGATGGAAGACCACATGGGAAGTGTTGTTAGTGATACCAGCAGGGGGCGCTCAACCTGGGTCTGTGTTGGGGTCTTAACGCCCCAGTATATTTATGGGGACTCTATACTGCTCAGTGAGCGCCATCTTTCGGATGAGATGTTAAATCGAGGTCCTGACTCTCTATGGTTGTTAAAAATCCCAGGATGTCCTTTGAAAAAGAGTAGGGGTTTAACCCGGGCCAAATTTGCCCACTGGCTTCTGTCCATCATGGCCTCCTAATCATCCTCATATCATAATTGGCTTCATCACTCTGTCTCCTCTCCACAAATCAGCTGGTGTGTGGTGTGCGGTCTGGCGAAAATATGGCTGCCGCCTCATCATCCAAGTGGATGCTCCACACTGGTGGTGGATGAAGAGATTCCCCCCCCCACAAATGTGTAAAGTGCTTTGGGTGTCCAGAAAAGCGCTATATAATATGTAGGGAACTGTTATTATTACTTTTATTAAAATCTTAAAATATCAACTCTATACTGAAATCTTAAAAAAAAGTTGAATAAAACAAATAAAATATTTAAAAAATGGACAAATATAATAAAATAACTATATTTACTAACGTAAAAATATATAAATTAAATATAAAAATATATAAACTATGAAATATATAAATATATAAAAAGATATTCACCATATATTACAGTAATTCATTATATAAATAAAGCTGAATTTAGCATAATTAAGCAGAAATGCGTGGTTATTTTCCATATTTTTTATTGAATATTATACATTAATTAATTTAAACTAACATAACTATTATTATTACATTTAGTAATGTAATTAATTCACTAAATATATCATAATACAGTAGAAATGCAAGGTAGTTGGTAGTTTTTACTGAAGAACAGTGTTCTGGAATACAGACTGTAGTATTACCAAGTTAAGTATAATTAATTTAGTATATTAAATTAAATGTATTACAAATAAAATATTAAACATGAATAAATCATTACATGAATTGTCAGTAGATATTTTAAATTATGAAAATAAACAATCCATGTTAGTTGATTCACTTTATCACTAAATACAGAGACCAGAAATGTTGAAGGATATTCACAATGGTTGAGAACAGCTGGTGTACAGATTGTGGGAAACATGAGAAGAAGGGATGACAAAACTAAACTGATAAATGGAGGGGGAAAGCAAAGGGTGTGAAGTGTTGGGGGTGGAAGAGGTGAAGAAGAATATATGTGGTGGTGGGGGGTCAGGAAGAACACAAAAAGCAGGAGTGGTGAAACAATGCTGGACTGAGACAACAGGGTGCGATGGAGAAATGAGAAGATGCTTATCACCTTTTGTTTATGAGGGCAATTCTAATTTACAGTCGAACTTCTGAATTCACACGACTGCCAACTGTAAATTATGAGCCGTTCATGCAAAAGGCCTTATTACAGAGCATGACAAACTGCTTCATGCAACTTAAAATGTCTTGCCATGGATCTTAAAATGAATGTATTTGTTTAGTTGCGTGATTCAGGGCTTCAAATCTTAAGTTTAATTCAATGACTTTCACGGACCAAAAAGCTGAATTTCCAAGAGCTTAAATGAATGGAAAAACAAGGGGCTGATGTGCTTTGGTTATTAAAATGGTTTGAATTTGAATATTGAATATTTTAAAAATGTAACAGCCCTTATGAAAGAATACTACAATAAATTAATTACCTCAAACCTCTTTTGAAGGGAAATTTAATTTTTCTCACATGTTTGCGTTAGTTAAGAGGTGCAGCTTGGTGACTTAAAGGAACACTTATGCTAACATATGCTAATTTTACAACTCCCTTAAAGTTAAACAATTAAGTTTGACCAGTTTTGAATGCATTCAGACAATCTCTGTGTCTGGCAGGAGCACTTTTAGCTTAGCATAAATCATTGAATCTGTCAAGACCATTAGCATCTCATTTATAAATGACTTATTTGAAGCCTATTTAAAGCTTGACTCTTCTGTAGTGAGATGCTAATGGTCTAATCTGATTCAAGGATCTATGCTAAACTAAGCTAGAAGTGCTATTGCCAGACCTGGAAATCGGCTGAATGGTTCAAAACTGGTAAAACCAACCCAGGCTCATTCTGAAAACGTACCACTATATACATTGCTGGAAAGCGCCAAATACGTCCCAGGAGCAAAGTTTTTTTTTGCAGTTCTTGTTTTCGCGAATCTACCAGAGGCCGCTGGATACGCTTTTTCAGATTTCAAATTTCTCTCGTGAGTGCCATTCGCGCCTGCTGTTCTCACGTAAATCCATCAGAGGCCGCTGTTGACTGACTGACCAATCGACCCCTCCTCGTTCCCTAAACCCAACCAATAGTGTTTTCAAAAGCACCGATTGACCCGCCCACCCCCTTCCCTAAACCTAACCGACAGTTTTAAAAAAGCAATCCAGAAAAAAAAAATCCCTCGCCTGAATTTTACCACGTTTTCAGATTTTACCACATTCTCACACTGTTATTTACTTGTTTATTTTATTTTTTTGGCTTCTGTTTTTGTCTTGCCCACTTTCTGGAACTGTTCTTCGCTGGACTTGAACCCCGTCGTTGTGGTCAACTGCTCTGCGTCTCAAATCCGCCAACCTACATACAGAGGTAAGCGGTCAGCTGGTAAGTGCAAAAAGGAATGGCGTCATACCGCCCTGTAATGTTTGTTTTAAAGACAAAATGCAGTCATACGTACCTCTGGGTACATAATTCGCGATCTCCAGAAATGTATATAGAGCTACGTTTTCAGAATGAGTCTGTGTGTGGGTAAAACTGCACTGTTTAACTCTAGGAAGTTGTAAAAACAGCCTGTTTCTTTAAGTGAAGTTTTACAAACTAATTTCGAGAGGATAACGTGCTATGATTGAACACAGCTGGTCTCAACAATCAACGATAAACCAATCAGACGAATTCAAGCCTACATAAAGAGCCTGTTTTTCTTACCTCTCTTATCTTTGTTTTTTGAAGAATCCCCACATCCACCCCATCTCCTCCTATACCAGGAGGGCTCTCGAGACCTACCTGATCTTGGACCCCCTTCTATGCTAAATAATCAGGCTCTCCCAGGACAGCATGCCAAACCTGCAATCAGTATCAAGCATAGCAAAGTGTGAACATTTGAAGTGACTGCCAGTTCACAAACAGGAAAGAAACAAAAAATGGTACAGAAAACCATAACCATAACAATACACTGTAGAAAAAAATGGGGCCTCACGGTGGCGTTTGGGGTCAGTTGGCGTTTCTGAGTGGAGTTTGCATGTTCTCCTCATGTTTGCGTGGGTTTCCTCCGGGTGCTCCGGTTTCCCCCACAAGTCCAAAGACATGCCGTATAGGTGAATTGGGTAAGCTAAATTGTCCGTAGTGTATGTGTGTGAATGGGTGTGTGTGGATGTTTCCCAGTGATGGGTTGCAGCTGGAAGGGCATCCGCTGCGTAAAACATATGCTGGATAAGTTGGCGGTTCATTCCGCTGTGGCGACCCCAGATTAATAAAGGGACTAAGCCGAAATGAAAATGAATTAATTAATGTAGAAAAAAAATCTTGCTGCCCTAATTTTTTAGTTGAATCAAATTAACTTTTCTAGTTATCTCAACTTACATCAATCAAACTGACTAAACATATTAAGTTCAACTTTGTATATCTTAAAAAAATTGTTGAAACCTGATTAACTTACCTAAATAAGCAACATAAAACATAAAACTTTTTGCCATTACAGACTAGGCCATTACATGTCAAACAGTTTGATAAAAATAAATAAATAAATAAAATAAAATGATACGGTACAGAAATATAACAGGACTTGGACACAAAAATAATAATTCCATTACTTTCGATGTCTGCTTTAGACTTTTTACAATTCAGTGATATTCCATAGATCACATGACCTGTAGGAACCCTAGTGATCACACTTCCTTGTTATTACAAATATATGAAAAATATTTCCTTCACTCGTTTAATCATGAGTAACACAAACATCTCGAGCTGAACCAACAATGGTTTCCATTCACAGGTGGTGCATGAGCAAAAAAACAAAACAAAACCAAAACTGACACGCGCTTCTCTGGCAGATGTGCGGATGGCACTCAACCACAGTCCTGCTACTGTGCACTGCAAACTGCATGCTTCACTTCTTCCTGTGTAGGCTTATGACACAGGTGTCAAACTCAGATCCTGGAGGGTCGCAGCTCTGCACAGTTTAGTTCCAATCTTAATTAAACACACCTAATCAAACTAATTGAGTCCTTCAGACTTGTTTGAAACCTACAGGTAAGTGTTTTAATTCAGGTTGGAACTAAACTGTGCAGGGCTGCGGCTCTCCAGGAATTGAGTTTGACACCCCTGGCTTATGACAATATCAAATTTTCTCAATGCAATAACTGCTGAAGCTTATATTGCCATTAGTATTTATTATAACAATAGAGTGCATGTCCATTATCACAATAAATTGAATTATTGATTATCTGAACATGCCTTTTAATTTCCTGTGACATATTTTCACATTACTACAGCATAATTGCGCATAGCATGACGTGCCTAAAGACTCATAATGCAAAAACACAAGTCCTCATGCGTGGGTGTGCTCGAAAACCTGATTCAGCTCTTGACATTATTAGAAAGACAGTGACAATAGGAAACTCGTCATGCTCAGATCAGTAGGAACAGAAAGTACGGCACATGACATTACACGTTTGGTAAAAATGTGGTTTCATTACTTCCCATGTTATGCGGGAAATGTATTTGTTTTGTAAAGGCATCGTTTACCCCAAAATGAACATTTGCTGTTAATAAACTCAACCTCAGAGCATATAAGATTTTTATTTCTTCAGTCGAACGTTAAAGACGATTTTTAGCAACTCATGTCCAGCATTGCTAACTGTGAACGTGAGTCCCAGCATGCTTTGATCTATATATGAAAACATGGGGATCCTTTTTTGAACTGATGGAGAGAAATAAAAGTTGAAATAGACTTTACATTCAATCTAAAGGAGGAAAGATTAAGATAACTGAAGATATTTGAAACATTAACGTGTACATATATGTTTATAGGAGGTTTTTATGGAGGGAAAAAAGTTAAATGTCAATTGTTAGTTGTCATTCTCTGATTGCTATTGTTAATTAGTACATTAAGTCAGTTTCATTACCGTCGCTTGTTTAAGATTGTAATGTTCTACTGCGTTCAGAAAAGCTACATTCATTTATTCAATAATTTATCTGAATTACATGTTTAGCTGAAACCGTGTACCGTCAGTCAATTTTAGGAAGCAAAAAAATACATATTCAGGATAAATAACTGTAATACTCATAGTTCCAGATGATACTTTGAGGTCTTATTAAGCAAAACAATTATTACCTTAAGGGGAACAGTTAAATGAATGTTCTGCCATCATTTACTCACCCAAAAAACTCACACACAAAAAAAGATATTTTGAAAAATGCTGCTGGCACCCATTGACCTCCATAGTATTTTTATTTTCTTACTATGAAGCTCCAGCATTTTTCTAAATATCTTCTTTTGTGTTCAGCAGAAGAAACAAAGCCCTAAAGATTAGAAAACCACGTGTGGGAGAAAAAACAATGAGGTAGTTTTCATTTTTGGGGTGAACTACTGTATCCCTTTAGGTCCACAGCCTCTTTAAATGATCCTGAAAATTATCTTTAAAGTCTAAAGTCGACACTGTAAAAGAAAAAGAAAAGTTAACTTAATTTTAAGGCAACCAGCTTCAGGACATTTTTGAGTTTACTCAACTTAAATCTCACCTATGGTCATGAGCTTTGGGTTGTGACCGAAAGGACAAGATCTTGGATACAGGCGGCCGAAATGAGTTTCCTTCGCAGGGTGGCAGGGCGCACCCTTATAGATAGGATGAGGAGCTCTGTCAACTGGGAGGAGCTCGGGGTAGAGCCGCTGCTCCTCCACATCCAGAGAAGTCAGCTG
>CAIGQW010055694.1:3927769-3941023 GCA_903798125.1 Danio choprae | reverse complement strand
TCAATGTTACGCATTTTTAACTCTGGTTTATTCAATGTTACGCATTTGTAATTCTGGTTTATTCAATGTTAACCATTTGTAATTCTGACGGAGTTCACAGCCTCCTCGAACATTTGTTAAATATTTATTACAGTTTTGAAGCGTTTACTTGCTGTTTAACCTGTGTGTAATAGTTAAATGACTGTTTTGCTATCATTTACTCATTCTCCATACATGCTTGCGTTTCTTTTTTTAATGTTAAACACAAAGGAAGATATACTGAAGAAGATAAAACTTGCATAGATGTTTTTTGTTCTTACTATGGATGTCAATGGCTGCTAGTTTACACCATTGTTCAATTGAGGTAAAGTTGGTTTTACATTCGCACATTTGTTTAGTGGCAACTTGTAACTTGCTCCTTATGTTGTTTACCGCGGTACTTTGAACTTTCTGTCTGAAATCCCATGCAAGTATGACTTCAAAACAGCATTAGCACTATTTCAATGACTGAACAATGTTGTACTTTGGTAGTCATATGATTTCCCTATTTATAAAATGCAAAGGATACTTTTCTAAAATTATATTATTAGGAGAAAGTCCAAATGTGCAAATATAAAACCAACTTTACCTCAATCATTGTTCAGAATATCTTGATTTGTGTTCTTCTCTAAGCTCAAGTTTAAAACCACTTGAGTGTAAGTAAATGATGAGGAAATGTTCGTTTTCAGGTGTGAATAGTTACACAATACACGCGTAAGGTTTGACGTTCACTTTAAGTCACACTTGGAAAATTTGCTCTGTAAGCTGATTGTATTTTTGATCAAGCAACGTTCGTACATATACAAGTCAAGCATTTAATGTTAAATGTTTATAAAATATAGCGTGAAACCTATAGTCTCTTAACCAGTATGAAATATGAAGGCAACACTTACTAACTTATCAACTTATACCTATACTATATATATTTACTTATATACTTGTATATTAACTTATGAGCAATCCATGCAAATTTCAACCTTGCCACGAAAAAGCTAAGCTGTTTCTACATTTTTGGTGTAAGCAAATATTTTACAGTACTTAAAAACTGCTCGAAAATATCTCCATCAATGTTTTCAAACTATTATATTTGATTTAGCAAAGTCACACAAGTGGCAATTTCACATCTGTCACATCCATAACCAAGCCGTTTCCTCATACATGCAAAAAGTCCGATAAAATAAAATCAATCATGTTTGTTCTACAGAGAGCCATCTCTTATCCTGTTGATTACCATTATTTATTTTGGGTTGTGCAGTTTAATTCACAGAATTTTTACAATGTTGTATACTGTAAACTCACAGACTTTTTTGGTCACATCCATAACGCATGGTTATCTTCCTCATTTAAAAACTGTTTACAGACTGCTCTTATAACAAGCAGGCATTAAAGTTCTTAATATTTACTAACACTTTATTTTGACCTTCCGTCAACAAACTAACTAAACATCACATAAGGTTACTGTCATCTGTTATAGACGTTAGTTAAGATGTAGTACACTCAAATAAATGACTTTTGCTGCTCGTTCAAACTATGTATTTAAAATGAGTTGAAACAACACTATTCTTAAGTTTTTACGCAAGCTTTAAATGTGAAAAGTGCCTTTAAATCATATCAAGAGCGTGTGACTGAGATATGCATGTTGATGTAGGATGTTCTGTTCAGTCTGCACACACAAACACACACACACACACACACACACACACACACACACACACGCACACACTTGTCAGATAAGATTGCGTTCAAAGATCACAAGTTCTGCTTGCCTATAGCTATTCTACACCAATCTGCCCAAGTTTTTCTAAACTTTGCTTAACCCAGACTGATACAGATCGCTGAACACTGAGTTCTCAGAAGTGTTTTGTAGATTTCATATTCAGAACATTCTTATATAGGTCTGATCAAACAAAGTCAGATTAAAATGTGTGTTTTTGCTCCTCTTTTCAGAGCACAAAGTGATTATTGTGGGTTTAGACAACGCTGGAAAGACCACCATCCTTTACCAGTTGTAAGTGTTTTCTTTTTTTCTTGGAAGTATAAACAGAAGAAGCACTGATACTGACACTGTTCTGTTATAATGACGTTATTGAACCATCTATGCCTTGTTCTCTCAAGTTTAACGAAAGAAGCCGTACAAACGTCTCCCACAATTGGAAGCAACGTAGAGGAAATCGCCATAAAGAAGACCCGTTTTCTTGTCTGGGATATTGGCGGACAGGAGAGTCTCAGAGCTACCTGGAACTCATATTACACGAATACAGAGGTGTGTATGCGTGTACTGTTAACCTGCATGATGTGCTGCTGTCATAAAACTCTAATGCTGGTTGTTGTACGTTTTTCCTGGAATGCACTTTTATCCAATGTGTGATCTGAATCCTCCAACAGATTGTAATCCTGGTGGTTGACAGCACTGATCGAGAACGGCTGACTGTAACTAAAGAGGAGCTTCATCGCATGCTGGCACACGAGGTTGGTTTGGTTTGCATTCACCTGCTTTATGATGCGCTTGTTATGAATGTTTGATGATGGGCATCTCGTGCACTTTACTGGATATTTTAGTATCACAGAGAAGCCGTTGAAGCTTTTGTTTATAGTTGAATTGTTTTTCGAATTTCGTATGTTTTCATTTAAATTATGAATTAAGATTCTGGTTTGTTTTTATTAGTTTTTGTATTGAAAAAATGTCTGTTGTAGTTAAGTTTTATTTTAGTTCTTAGTTAAAGTAGATGAAAGCTTGAAATATTTCCAACTAGCTTTTACATTTGTTTTACACTAAAGATTACGTAGACTAACCGTGTTCCGTACACTTCCGGCTCTTCCGCACACTCAAACGACCACTCCTCCGTCATTATAAAAACAGATAAGCATGTTTGTGTAATCATTCTCTGGGTGAATACCTACTGCACAATCCAAATTTTGATTGATGTCTTTTGGACTAGTAGTTTTTGAGAAAAGAGGGGAAAGGTACCACCTTCGCATGTGCACGGAAGATGGTAGGTGTTAATGGTGTTCCGTGCTGGATTAAAATAGTGTTTCCTTACAGGGCGCATAACTTAAATTCACCGGCAAAAATGGTCATTGTTAGAAGTCTTATTAAAAACCCATGTCAGTATATACTAGAATTGTGTTTAACTTGACAGGGTGTCCGCAGGGTCTTAAAAAGTCTTAAATGTCAAAAGATAAATTTTAGGCCTTAAAAAGTCTTAAATCTACTGAAATATTGTGCTGTAGGTCTTAAATCGGTTTTAACTAGCCTTAATTTTCCTTTCTGTTAATGTATAGCTACTCAATCTGGCCATTAACACCCATACAATCACCAACAATCCCAATCTTAATTAAACTTTTAACTTTTTATTTAAAAATAGCATTTAATTACTTTCCTTGCGGTAACATTTGCTTAAAATTCTTCCATTTATTTACTACTGAGGATACTGACCTGACCTATAATATTTATTATTACATTATTATTATATTATTAAGCCATAATAATGTTTTGATACGTCAAGTGAAAATCTTTTTCAATTGGGATATTCGAAAAAAAATCCTTAGCATTTAGCCCTGTATAAGTCTAAAATATCATTCATAATGGTCTTAAAAATCTCTTTAAAAAAAAAAAGTCTTAAATTTAACTTGCTTGAAGTTAATGTTAAATTTAATATCTTTTTTATTAAAAGTTTGCCATGAAAGAACCTTACAATCATTTAAGTTTTAGATCATGTTTATTTTATTACAGCGTGACAATTTAAAACATTAATACATTAAATTCATGCAAGTTGTATGTATCAGCAATATGTATCCTATTCATTTCACTGAAAATAATTTAACATATAATGATTATGATAGTCCCTATTCTATTTAAATATTGTGTTTGCAAACAAATGATTAAATCAGGGTTGGGTTAGGCTAGCCCAAGCGAGACCAACCCTTGTCCTAATTGTTGTGTAACAGCATAATTATTATTATTTTTAATACTAACTGTTTAATCTCATCTCTCCGCTCAGGACCTCCAGAATGCATCGGTGCTGGTTTTGGCAAATAAACAGGACATGGAGGACAGCATGACTGCAGCAGAAATCTCTCAGAGTCTGACCCTCAGTTCACTCACCGCTCGATCCTGGCATGTGCAGGCCTGTTGCGCGCTCACCGGAGAAGGGTAAGAGTGCTTTATACGAGTGCACATGTTTATCAGATTACATCAAATGGATTTGCATTGAGGGCTTCAAAACTTTGCAATAGTTTGCCAGAGGATATTAGAGCTGAATGTGTTTCCATTTGAAATTCAAATTTACATTGAAAACGTACACCTATAGACATGCTTTTAATATTCTGTGCTATCCTTTATGTATCTTGGATTAGATTTTATATATATATATATTTATTTTCCGGCCTCACAGTGGCGCAGTGGGTAGCACGTTCGCCTCACAGCAAGAAGTCGCTGGTTCGAGCCTCGGCTGGGTCAGTTGGCGTTTCTGTGTGGAGTTTGCATGTTCTCCCTGTGTTGGCGTGGGTTTCCTCCGGGTACTCCGGTTTCCCCCACAGTCCAAAGACATGCGGTACAGGTGAATTGGGTAGACTAAATTGTCCGTAGTGTATGAGTGTGGATGGGTGTGTATGGATGTTTCCCAGTGATGGGTTGCAGCTGGAAGGGCATCCGCTGCGTAAAACATATGCTGGATAAGTTGGCGGTTCATTCCGCTGTGGCGACCCCAGATTAATAAAGGGACTAAGCCGAAATGAAAATGAATGAATGAATATTTATTTTCCCTTGTATTAAAATTGTCCACTATCTTTTTTGGATCTAAAACCAATAATTTGATCATACATTAATAACAAATGGCAAAGAGATTGGGATCTACATACAAATGACAAACCTTGGAGAAAATCCTCCCATTGTTCTATTTGTAAAAGTACTTTAACCATGAAGCATGTTTTATTGAATTGTGTTGGTTTCAATCCCGTTTGGGATTTATGGGATTCAGTGCATTCATTTGAAGAGATTGTTAACAGCGTCAATCCAAATACAGTTTTAGAGTTTGTAGAAAAAATTAAATGTAAAAAACTTTATATAATCTATGTCTCTAGTAGAGCGACATGGTGGTTCAGTGGTTAGCAGTGTCGCCTCACAGCAAGAAGGTCGCTGGTTCGAGTCCCAGCATTTCTGTGTGGAGTTTGCATGTTCTCTCCGTGTTCGCGTGGGTTTCCCCCACAGTCCAAACACATGCGTTATAGGTGAATTGAATAAACTAAATTGGCCGTAGTGTATGTGTGCAAATGAGAGAGTGTATGGGTGTTTCCCAGTACTGGGTTGCACCTGGAAGGGCATTTGGATAAGTTGGTGGTTCATTCCGCTGTGGCGACCCCTGATGAATAAAGGGACTAAGTCGAAGGAAAATGAATGAACATCTCTAATATACATTTTCGCATGGCGTACAACTTAATCAGTCAGTCCCCCATATATTGTGTGCTGCACTTTTTAAAAGTATATTCAACAATTTAGTTTTTTTATGCTGTGTAAGGGGCCATTCACACAGAGCTTTGCTTCTGTCAATGCGAGACGCAATGTTTGAGAATGTTTTTTTTATTTTTCAGAAAAGCAGCTTCTCCACCATGTTAATTTCAAAATAAAACAGTTGTCATGCCAACTTACTACCGTTATGCTCGTAATGCTTCCGCGCTTCCAAGATCTTCTGATTGGTCCACTGCTTTGGAACTGACATTGATGAGTGGCACTGCAACTTAATAGCAGCTTTAATAGCTTTAATCTCTTAACTGTCACCATCCCACAAGTAGGACGTCTTTCAGTACATATTAAAATGTGTATACATAGTTTGTCGAGATAAATCCAGATTTAGACTATATATATATATAATATGAATATATTTAACTATCATTTTCAACTCAAAATGTGGGCTGTGACAGTTTAAAGTGCTATTTTAACACACTTAACATTAAATGTGCTATATAAATACATTTTACTTACTAACAGACCATTTACACAGAACGCGTGTGATTATACTTATTTTATAGTGCTCAAATACATGTACTATAAATATGTTGATATGTTTAGTCTACACTGTTTAGAAAAAGCACATCCTTCCCCATCTTAATGTCAAATAAAACAGTTGTCATGCCAGCTTACTACTGTAAACTGAAGCTTGCTACACTTGCCCCACCTCTGAGATCTTCTGATTGGTCCACTGCTTTGGAACTGACATTGAGTGGCACTGCATTAAAAAAAGTGAAAAATCCTTGACATGGCGTATTAAAAATGAAGCACTCATGAACTGCAACTAAATATCAGCTTTAATCTCTTAACTGTCACCATCTTACTAGTGGGACGTCTTTCAGTACATATTAAAATGTATATATAGTCTAAACCTGAACTTATCTTGACAAACTATAAATAATATGAATATATAATTTTCAAGTGTGAACTTTAAGTGTGGGCTGTGCCAGTTTAAACCTAAAAGTGCTATTTTAACAGACGGGTTATTTAGCAGACATTTGTACTTACTAACAGACCATTCACACATAACGCCTTTTTCCATTCCTATTGCATAAGAGTTATACTGTGAAAGATTATTATTATTATTATTATTATTATATACATGGAGTGCCCAAATACATGTACAATATACATATGTTGATGTGTTTCGTTTACACTGTAAGAAATGCTGAGTTCCACACAATCAATTTGTGTTGGGACAACATGAAGGAATTAAGTTATTAGTTTAAGTAAGTAAGTAAGTAAAGGTTTATTTATTTACAGACATAGTAACAAAGTGCTCTACAATAAAAGAAAACTAAAAAAAAAAAAAAACAGGTAAAGCACACATCAATAAAAGAAAACATTAAAACAAGTTTCCCGCTGTTAGGTTGCGGCTGGAAGGGCATCCGCTGCGTAAAACATATGCTGGATAAGTTGGCGGTTCATTCCGCTGTGGCGACCCCTGATTAATAAAAGGGACTAAGCCGAAAAGAAAATGAATGAATGAATGAATATTAAAACAAGTTAAAAAAAAAATAATAAATCAAAGTTAAAAAGTACAGAAACACCCATGTAAAACCAGCTCACCATACTGTTAATTAAAAGCTTGACCAAAAAGATGCGTCTTTAAATGCTGTTTAAAAAGATCAACTGATCCCAGAGTTGTCAGTGCTAGAGGGAGAGAGTTCCAGAGCCTTGGGGCCACAACACAGAAGGTACGGTCACCTTTAGTCTTAAGACGTGTTCTGGCAATGGCTATAAAAGGTCTTGCCAGAAGACCTCAGAGACTGGCTACATGAGTGACCATGTAAAAGATCTTGAATATAGAGGGGGCCTTACCATGCAGAGCTCTATTTGCAATTACCAGAATCTTAACATTGACTCTAAGACTACTATAAATTAAAGTGAGCATAAAACAATTAACTTGTCTCAAAACAAACTCAGAGAATTGTGTTGTTTCAGCTCATTTTAAATAAGTAGTTTGAACAAACGTCATTGTTTCAGTGTATATTAGTTGATCTTTCCCCCCGTTTGTTTGTTATGGGGTGCTCTGCTTATTATTAGACTGGTTTACTCCAAGTTACTATAAGGGGAGAAGAAAAAGTGAAAGTAAGGATGAAGAGAAACGCGTTTTGTTGACTGGAGTTGTATGTTTATTCTGCAAGGACATGTAGTAAACATTTGAAATTTGATCGAAACCAGAGTCAATTATTTGCCTGATTGATTCTGAAGATTACTGATACTTTACTATGTGTCACTTTTCCATTGTTTGTCTTTGTGAACATGCACTTGGACGTGTGTGATTGTAACGCTTCCGTCACGCGTCAATTAAAAGAATTTTAACTTTTTACAAGCAGTATTGCAAGCTGTTTTATTAAAAATCATTCCTAAATACAACATCGCACATTTTTAGATGCAAAAACACATTCTGTGTGAATGCCCTCTTGCTCAGTTACTTGCTAAAATATTTCCAAGCCTCAATATGAGCCATTAAATAACCTTTAACTACCCGTTTTTCTCTCCCTCCACAGTTTACCAGCCAGTCTAGACTGGATGCGCTCCCGTGTCGTGGCGAATTAGTCCATCAGCAGCGATTTCGTCAACCTCTGGAGCTGTTAAACGAGACATCAGGCCTACTTTGACTTTTATTAATCCGTCTCTCAGTGAAATGGAGTAATCTGGAGGAACAAACAAACTCTGGAGACCTAGATGGACTCTCTGCGTGTGTGTGTGAGAGAATGTGTATGCGTGTATACACGTTTGTGTTTGTACATTATGTGACTCCGTTCTAGAGGTCCACATGTTTACATTACTGACGCCTGAAATGATCATGTGAAATGATCATGTGTTGGTGCCACTGTATTGGCTGTGCAGATGACCGGGAGTCGTTGTCTGCCGAGAGCCACGAGAGGCTTCGTGATGAGCCCACTAAGCTATTGAACAAACATTACTTGAAGTATTTAAAATGAACTGATGATTTGTGTGTTGTGCATGCTGTATGGAGCCTAGTGTTCAAGTATTTTATTTTTGAAAGTAGACCGGATATCATGTTTTCTTATATAAATTTTGTACAAAAAGGTTTTGTACAAATAAAAACAAATATACTGAAACGTGTGCCTTTTGTTTTTGAAAAGAAAATGTGAGGAAAAGCCTTGGGTTCACATTCAACGCTGCAAAAAATGCTTTTCTTATCGTGTCATTTCAACTTCAGATATCTCAAAATGCATAAATCAAGAAGCATTTTAGAGTAATATTTTGTTTTCAGCAGTAAGTCAAAATTAAGTGAGTTTAGCTTTAAAACAAGCAGAATAATCTGCCTCTGGGATGAGCATTCAGTGTTTTAGCTTTGAAACAATATTATTTTACTTGCACCATTGGCAGATTATTTTGCTTGCGATACAGAAATTTCGACTCATTGCTGAAAACAACACGATGTTTTACTTGTATAGAAAAAAAATGGTTCTTAATATATAATTTTCAGGATATTTGAACTAAAAACAAGAAAAGCTTTTGGAAAAGTTAAAAAGAGGTGCAGACGAAGCCGACAGCGACTCCTTATCAGGTCAAACAGAAGCGGAGTTGTAGGTCGATTTGCATTGATCATTCAGATGATAATCTATCTCCTCCTTTTATAGACCTGTGTGTGCTAATGCATTTGTTCTGAACAGTTTCTTAACGGCTTGAAAACAGCCCAAAGAGCTCTACATCTTTTCACATGCATCTGACTGAATTTGTACTTATTGCTAGGCTTTGTGTCTTCAAGGCAGCCCCTCCCGCCCCCACCCCCTTTTTAACTATTTAAAAGTGCTATCAAAAATACTGAAAAATAAAATACATTAAACTTATAATAAATTAAAGACCACGTGCAAATCAGCAACGAATATTAACTCGACACGAAATTCGTATATTTAAATATGCCACTGGCGCCATTGCTATAGCTACGCGACGTCGATGCCTTAAAACGTTAGCGTTGCTACTTTTTAGCTTAGCGTTAGCTTGATAAAACCATACGGACATTTGAGGTGGTGTGTGTGTGTGTGTGTGTGTGTGTGTGTTTAGCGCCGTTGCTTAACTTAGATAATAGCTTAAGTGTTGTTATGTGACCTGCTGAACAAAGCTGTGATATTTTCGAAGTACCCTCTTTATTTTTTTGTTATAACTTAAAAGCTAAAGTAAAGCTAATCTCAAATGAAAGAGACGACAAGAATGTAAAGAAAATCTGAAGAAAGAAGTAGCGAAAGGGACCGTTTCTGTTTCAACGTGGCTAAAAAAGGTGAGACTGATAGGATGCTAAGTAAATGGGAAAAAAACATTCATCGGTAAAGGACTATGCACTCATCTGCCACTTTATTAGGTACACCTGTCCAACTGCTCGTTAACGCAAATTTCTAATAAGCCAATCACATGGCAGCAACTCAATGCATTTAGGCATGTAGACATGGTCAAGACGATCTGCTGCAGTTCAAACCGAGCATCAGAATGGAGATGAAAGGTGATTTAAGTGACATTGAATGTGGCATGGTTGTTTGTGCCAGATGGGCTGGTCTGAATATTTCAGAAACTGCTGATCTACTGGGATTTTTACGCATAACCATCTCTAGGGTTTATCCAGTGAGAGGCAGTTCTGTGGACACAAATGCCTTGTTGATGTTAGAGGAGAATCCAATACAGCACCTTTGGGATGAGGTGGAATGGGAGATTTGCATCATGGATGTGCAGCCAACAAATCTGCAGCAACTGCGTGATGCTATCATGTCAATATGGACCAAAATCTCTGAGGAATATTTCCAGTACCTTGTTGAATCTATGCCACGAAGGATTAAGCCAGTTCTTCAGGCAAAAGGGGGTCCAACCCGGTACTAGTAATAAAGTGGCCGGTGAGTGTATACACACATTTATATGCTGTTTCCCAAACAGGCACCTAATTGTATTACTAGGCCTATACATGAGGAAACATTTGGACCCCATAGTTTATGAAATAACATTACCAGGTACACACACACAGAAACAATGTGATTAATGCCAATTTTACATTGTAGACTGATTTAAACTACATGCACTTGATGTTATTTCATTCTAGCTCTCTGAATAACTTAGGTTTTACACATCACAAAGGTGAGATTTAATTTTCACCCCTTGATAGGTGATGTGCTAAACTCGACTTTCTCACTAACAGGATGGTGCAAAAACTGATTTTCTGTGTATTGTTATAGATTAGTACGGAAAATAGTAAGTGCTAATGGGTATTATAATAATAATAATAATAATAATAATAATAATAATAATAATAATAATAAATACTCTTTGGATTAGAACAATACTTTGTCTTCCCACATAAAATATCAGACACTAATATAAGAGTTAAGAAAAAGTATTCAAGTGAGCTTTCTGCTATTTAAATGTTGTATAACTATACATTTAAACAAATATAAACTGTAAAACATACATATAGCTAACATGCCGAAATCTAACTGTACAAGTGATTATTTAATTTAGTTCTCTAAATACACAATTACAACTGTTTTGGCAGCTAGTTAATTAGTTAAAGTTATTAGTGACCGATAAAATTATGGTAACTAATAACCTTAACTTTTCCAAATTTGATTGTAATTCAGTAATGTGCAGCGGCTTTGAAACAATTGTGAAAAACATTATAGAAATAAAAATTATCACTTATCTTTTAAAACAGTTTGGTAATTTCATTCTTAATTGTTTGGCAAACTGTCACGGTCACACACACACACACACACACAAAGGAGAGAAGGCAGGGATTACTACGAACGTGTTTTGATGTTGGTAGTGCACAAACAAGATATAAACAAGTGAGCGATGTCACTGGGTGAATACTTTCTCACACGCTAGTTCAAGCAGTGTGTAAGTGGTCATAGCAGTCACAGATATCAATCACTATCCAATCGTTGGTGTGCAGCGTGCATAAACACTGGGTGAAGGTTTTCTCACACGCTTGTCCAAGCAGTAAACAATAGTTCATCGCAATGATAGTGAAACAAACAGTCACTTCCCTTCATCGGTGTCTGCATCCACAGACAACTGAAGCAAGCCTTAATGAGCACAGGAGAGATCGGAGCACTAGGGAGAAGATCCAGGAAGAGGTGACCATCCAACTTTGTTTCCAGCCGGTGAGTGACTGAATGAGGTGAGTATATAAAGGGAGTGGGTGATTGCAGGTGCAGGTGTGTGTGATTAGTATTCGGGCGATTGTTCACGGTTGTGGTGTGTGGTGGATGGTGATTATGAGTGGTGACCGGGGCCGAGGGAACGTCCAGACGTCTTTGTCCCAGATTACACCTTGAAATGGTGCTGGTATAAACAGTGTATTTTTCCAAACGAGTGATAAATCAATTCTGCGTGTATAATATTCAGTACTCAGTGAAGATGAGTACAAATATTTGGATAGCATTACTCATGGTGTGCTTCATCAAATAACTAATGAGCGTTTTAGTTTGATTTAACCTTTGCCTTTTTAATATTTAACAAGCAAATAAATGTAGACTGCTGTTTGTTAACATTAAACAGTACTGATATATGCTGCAGTAAAAATAAATACAGGCGTGTACAATATGATAAAAACTATAATGTGAATCGATGCTACAATATATGTCTGTTGGATCACTGGGCGTTCATACATTTGGTAATATTGTGGCCTTGTTGAGTAGGCAAATGTGATAATTAAAAGTGAGTCATAAAACGAGTCTAAAATAATGAAATAATTAGTCAATGAGGGTGTGTGTTTGGAAACCAGGCCCTGTATCGTTGATATACAACTGTTTTGTTTTATTTGTTTGCACAAGAATAAGAATGATTAAAATAAAGCAGAAAAGTACAAGAGGCGGAAACCCAAAGTGAAACAAAACAACTGCAATTCAACCAAGTGCTAAATTACAATTACAAATACTTGAACGCACACAAATAAATTACATTAGAATATAAATCATAAGTGGCAATTCAAAGTGCTTTACATAAACACGAATAAAAGAGACAAGTATAAGAAAATAAAAACAAATAATAAAAGTGATTAAAAACAGATTATAGATGTTAAAACAGGTTATAAAAGAATAAAAAAGGAAAGAAAGACATAATAGTGCGATCTGTCAGATGTAGCACAGTGCTCATTCAGTAAAGGCACAGCTAAGCAGACGTGTTTTCAGTCTTGATTTAAATGTGCCTAATGGTGGAGCACATCTGATCATTTCTAGAAACTGATTCCAGCAGCGGGGGGTGCAGTAGCTGAAGGCCGATTCACCCTGCTTTGACTGAACTCTTGGAATTTCTAGTTTATATGATCCTAAAAATCTGAGTGATTTGTAGGTTTGTATTCAGTGAGCATATCTGTAATGTATTGAGGTCCTAGGCCATTTAGTGATTTATAGACAAGTAATAATACTTTAAAATCTATTCTGAATGTAACTGGGAGCCAGTGTAAAGACCTGAGGACAGGTGTGATGTGCTCAGATTTTCTGGTTCTGGTCAGAATCCTGGCAGCAGCGTTCTGGATGAGCTGCAACGGTCTGACTGTCTTTTTGGGAAGGCTAGTGAGGAGGGCGTTACAGTAATCCACCCTACTGCTGATAAAAGCATGAACAAGTTTCTCTAAATCCTCACTGGAAACAAAGCATCTAATTCTTGCAATGTTTTGGAGATAATAGTATGCTCATTTACTTACTGCTTTGAAATGGCTACAGATAGATAGATAGATAGATAGATAGATAGATAGATAGATAGATAGA
>CAIGQW010055694.1:3900879-3919304 GCA_903798125.1 Danio choprae | reverse complement strand
GAGAGAGAGAGAGAGAGAGAGAGAGAGAGAGAGAGAGAGAGAGAGAGTTTGGTAAATATGTTAAAATTAGAAAGTAAAGAATATCAATAAATATTGGTTCAATAAATGAAACATATAAAGATTCATTCTGGTTATTATAAACTTAAAAACCTGCTGATAAAATTTCACTTATGTTTTCCCTAAACATATGTACTTAATCAAGATAAAGTGTTTGTGACAGATCTGCATCCAAAAAACAAAACCAAACACCAGTCCAGGCCCAGTTTTATAGATGTATTTGAGCATCCTCACTCAGTTGAAGCTGTAATAATAGAAAATATTGGCGAAACACAATAACAGACTCTCCATTGTCGTTTCTATTTACAACATATTTTTTGCAGTGTTGAGAAAAGCAGCCAATCATAAACTTATCTAGTGATCTCTTGATGATATTGACCAATCAGAGATCCATCCATAATGAATAGATATGATTTGTGGTGTATAATAGAAAGCTTCATGGGTTATAATAGAGCCGTTTGAGATATAGTGATTAACTAAAATACACTAAATAGATGTTTGATTACTGAAGTTTTTATATTTAAAATTAGACAATTGTTTGATAATAATTGAAGCTGAATGTATGATTCAGGAGCCAGAGACAGTAAAAATAGGCATAGTGGGAGTTTTTAAAGGGTACCTATAATGAAAATCAACTATTGTAGGCTGTTTGGACAGAACTGTGTGTAGGTATAGTGTCCACAGTCATATTGGAGCAATATAAACACAAGTCTCATTTCTTACATTTCCTGACGTTAAAATAGGATCCAAATCCCTGTGATTTTGAGCCCCACTGCAACGTGACATAGGAGTGCCCAACAAATTTATTGACTGGTGCCATGTTTCTATAATAACATTTACACACGTCCACAGAACATTTTTATGCAAATAAACTGGGATTAAAACATATGCTACAACTCTCTGTGATCATCTGCACCCCAATAATTAATTTTATAAGTTTAAAACAGGCTGCATGGTGGCGCAGTGGGTAGCACAATCGCCTCACAGCAAGAAGGTCGCTGATTCGAGCCTTGGCATTTCTGTGTGGAGTTTGCATGTTCTCCCTGTGTTTGCATAGGTTTCCTCTGGGTGCTCCGGTTTCCCCCACAAGTCCAAAGACATGCGGTATAGGTGAATTGGGTAAGCTAAATTGTCCATAGTGTGTGTGTGGATGTTTCCTAGTGATAGGTTGCAGCTGGAAGGGCATCCGCTGCGTAAAACATATGCTGGATAAGTTAGCGGTTCATTCCGCTGTGGCGACCCCAGATTAATATAGGGACTAAGCCGAAAAGAGAATGAATGAATGAAAAGTTTAAAACGTTTTTACAACAGAGCCTGTTTGTAATAAAGACAGTAAAATCGCCATTTAATTCTTAGCCGCTATAATCAGCATGGCCACATGGTGTCAGTAAACGCGCATATGCATTTGTGTGTGACTCATCGTTTCAGAAAGGCTTGAATAAACTCATGTAATAAAAATACATGAAATAAACTAACTTGTTATTTTTGACTAATGAACTGTATTTCAGCTTTATCCGAGTCTGTCACTGTGTTGTAAATCTGACGTAAGGCATGAGAAGCAGACATGCACGTGGGCACTGTAGGCGGGGAGAAGCAGCTCATTTGGATTTAAAGCCACAGGCTACAAAAACGGCTACACTACTCAGACACCAAAATGGGCAGATTCTACATTATATAACACATAATCTGATGGGTGTTTTAGCTGAAACTTTACAGACACATTCTGAAGATACCAAAGGCTTTTTTTTTACATCTTGTAAAAGGGGTAAAATAGGTGCCCTTTAAGTGAATTTTTTCAGACAAAATGTAAAATGTCCCTAAATACATATACAAACATTATTTTTTAGAGATAACTTGATATAAGTTGTGTTATTATTCAAAACGGTTTCATTTGTTTTTTGAGAAATAATGGGAAAATGTACATTCTAGAGGCACCCGTATGCTGCATGCTGTGACTGTTGTTAACTTTGCTTAATTTTGGGCAGAATTTACTGTTTTTTTAATAATCACTGTACATTAATGTACTGCAATATTAACCATGTGGAATTTGGTTTATCTCCAAATTGGCATCTCCTACATTCCTAGTAGAATGAGTTTGGTGACCCTTCATAAATCTATGTTGACCCCTAGGTAGGGTCACGACCTCAGGTTGGGACTGTGTCAAAGCAGCTTTACAGAGATGAACAAACACAAAGGTATGCATTCATATTAAGGTATACATGTACGTCAATCTGGTGGGGGGAAAAACAGAAATGCTGATTTTTCACTTTCAGACTCTTCGATTGTCATCTAAAAATAAGCCAAGTGAGAACTGAGAGAAATGAGGATTTGAAATTTTGGTTTTCATGAATCAATATCCATCCACATGCTGCAAAGTTTCGAGATTCTCTCTCATAACCCCAATGATTGTGACATAGTGATGACCGTATCATTAGACGGGACAAAAATGTAATGTCAAAATAGGCTAGGGCTCCTTCACTAATTTCAGGAGCTCCCTCAGTGATTTATTCTGGAACTGGGCCTATACGCCAGGCAAATCTACAAGAGGAAGACACAAGCGAAAACATATCACAGAGATACTTGGCCCTCCAGACAAGTAATTTTACTTTTAAAAAGGGATAATTCATCAAAAAAATCAAAATGTACTCACTATTTACTCTCCCTAAAGTGTTTTCGAACCTTTATTATATATTTATTCAGAAGATATTTCAAAGAAAGCTGAAAACCGGTAACCATTGACTTCCATAGCGGAAAAACTGATACAAAGTCAAAGATTACAGGACTCCAGCATTCTTCAAAATGTCTTCTTTTGTGTTCAACAGAAGAAAGAAACTCATGAATGTTTGAAACAAGTAAAGGGCGAGTAAATGACAGAATTATCAGTTTTGGGTGAACAATCCTTTTAAGTGGTAAATCATAAGCAGCATGGCAAAGACCACAGAAGTTATGAGATCTGTTTTTTCGCATTGAATTGTGCGTGTGCTGTAGCTGTATATTTAGCCATCGGGTGTCGCTCAAACTAAAGTTCACTCAAACCAAACCAAACCAAACCTCACGCTGAAGTATTTTTGGCGCATCCGATTCGAAACTGACAATACTTTCATTTCATGCAGGAATGTGAACATGGTATGTGTGCAACTGTTTCCTTTTTTAACTCAACAAACACAACTATTCACAATTGTTTAGTTCTCAAAGTGTGAATACGTGGAATAAGAAATATTGACCCAAAAACTGCTTCCCTCCTCTGAAGCCAATCTAGTTTTACTGAACAGACAGAAATGAGGGAAGAGACACTCCCAATATGAGTATCACAGTATCAATATCCGCTTGACGGTGTGATTTTTAAAACATGTTTAAAACAACGTTAAGATAAACACTACATAATACAAACTTTACTAACTTAACTCAAAATCAGGACCTTTTTTAATTTTAGATTGATATTAGATAGTGAAAGTCTTCCGCGGAATGCCCTTGCTTATCTGTGCACGTGAGCGCGCAGCAGGACACAGCGGCAGAGCCGTGAGCGCGCCTTCCGCGTCTGCTTCGTTTCGCTGACAGCCAGCGGTGCGAACTGGACTCATCAACGGCTACAGATCCACACCTCAACAACACAACACTGCTCCTGCCGACCGAGTCCTCGTTTCATCCCTTCGGCCTGCTATTATTATTCCTCCAAAATGAACCCGCTGTGTAGCAGATGTAACCGAGTGGTGTATCCCACGGAAAAAGTGAATTGTCTTGACAAGGTAAGGCTAAGCGAAACTTAGCATACGCTAGCATAGCTCACACCTCTGTTTGTGTTTCATTTATATGTGGCTCCTGGTATGTGTAATAATGAAATAACGATGTTTCTTGAAAAGAAAAGGAAGACCGTTTCTTACGGTGTGGTTTGAGATTGTGATCAGAGCGGAAGCGAAGGGGCTAAAAAGGATCGATTGTGATAACTTCACTGCACGCTACAAGTTGTCGATCATATATTGATTTTTCTCAGTGTTTACACCGTCGCTTATCGATAGGAAAATCCTAGGAAGTCATTGTTATTATTATTTGTTTCAAACAAACGGCGTTTGCTTGTTCGTGGCCTCGTTCGCGAGGAGGAGGAGGAGGTGGTTTGTGACGTGTCAGTCTGTCCTGTGGGCGACATGGACGGACCCGAAAAACCCCCAAAACAGCCCAGGTCATGTTAAACGTTCACATCTTCTTATGGTGACTTTTAATTCCAGATGAACACATTTGGTTTATAAACGCGGTTTAAACATGGTATCGGCTTTTAATTGTGTTAAACAGATGTGCAAGTTAGCTTGTGCATAACGTTGAGGCCTGTGCTATTTATAGGACAAATCTGACATTTTATTCTTAAAATATCATCCGCGAATGTACATCGGGCCTTGCGTTTTCATCATGTTTACCAGCCGGACTGGAGGAAGTGTTGCTGCTCGACATGCCTGTGAAAGCTTTTATATGCAGACCCCACCCCCTCTTAACCCATATCCTCCTTATCGCTGTGTGTTTTTTTCTTTTCTGTGATGAAATCTTGAGTTTTTGAATTGCTTTAGATGCTCCAGAGGGGTGGGGTCGTCTCCTTTTATTCTCATGCAGCGCAAGTAACGTTATTTGCGAGGGAGAGAAACTGGGGCGGAGTGATGATGATGATGATGATGATGATAACGCGCGTAATGGACGTTAAAAGCACATTAATCGATCGTGGCCTTGAACGAAGCAGCAGCTTGACGAATGACTGTATTTGGTGTGTGTGTGTGTGTGTGTGTGTGTGTGAATGTGAAGCATATAGTTTACGTAAAGTGGGGGCGTGAAGTAAAGTGGGGGCGTCTGATGATGGCACACCTCCCACGAATGATGCGTACGCAAGTTGGTGCACATCCACACCGCCCGGAGGAAAGGCCTCACACAAGTTGCTTCACGCTTTCATTGAGTTCAGGCATGCTGATGCTTCTGTCAGCCAGAAGAGAGGCCAGCCTCCGCCTGTCAATTCTGCTTCAGTGCTCGAGCTCGTCAGCTGTCATTCTGGAGAACATCTCAGAGGAACCGCACCCATCTGAGGTGCTCCAGGGGTCCCACTGTTGTGTAACCAAAGAGTTCTCTCCAAAATGTATAAAAGTTATAGTTCACCCCAAAAAATGAGATCCAAAAGTTTACATTCATATTATTATTATTCACCTGTTTCTAAATGGTCTGTCTCTAAAAGTGAGGGGGACGTATCCGTCCCCCCCGGTTGCTATGCCCCTGGTAGGAACAAAAAATACTGTTGGAGTCAATGACTGCTGCTTTCTAACGTTCTTCAAAGTTTCTTCCTTTGTGGTCAATAGAAGAAAGAAACGGATACAGGTTTGTAAATGATGACAGAATACATTTTTAGATGAACTAAGCTTTTAAATGTTTACCCCATTGTGTTGTTTGAAATGCATTGCTTTTGTGATGTAAAGGAAGACAGGTTTAGCATAATATTAGTTCAGAGAGAACTTTTCTATTGAATAGCAGTTCTGGCAAACTAAAAAGAATATTAAAAACATGGTAAAACTGGAGTATTGCATTAAAGGAAAATGTTTTGAAGTAAATGAATATTTCAAATATTTTAAATTGATTACAAGTAATGGTTTTTATAATGTCCCAGAAGATTTCTGTGTCAAATAAATGCTGTTAATTTAATTTTATTCTTCAAATATTCTTGGAAAAATGAATAATGGTTTCCAGACAAATATTAAGCAACATAACTGTTTTCAGAATTGATAAATAATTAGAAATTTTTCCTGAGCACCTAATCGGCACATTAGACTGATTTCATTTTGCTCTGAAGACTGCTGAAAATCACATTTATTTAAAAAAAAATAATGTTTTACAATAAATGTCACAACAAATTAGATACAAATAAATGCAGCCTTTGGGATCATTAGGGCCTTCTTTCTTGAATGATAAAACATGAGTAAATCTTACTGAACAATAGAGTTCTGTCTACATATTTTGTTTAATATTGAAGAAAGATGCTCTCATACAAATCATTGTGAAGTGAAAATCTTTACAGAAACATAAATCATGCTGCAAATAATCAGTATGCTACAAACAAATATTGATGTTTTCACTCACTTGACTGACACATTTCTGTGACGCTTATTATATCCATCAGTGAAATACTTAAAAGACTGTTTGAAGATATTTTTAATCAATGTGTTGTAGGGATTCACAATATATGAGCATAATGTCCTATTAGCTCTTCTAGAATATACTGATTTCACAAGCAGACTCTCATTCCTTTATACAGATCCTTACTGATTTGTTTCTGGCAGTCTGTATCATTCCCTTATTTTTTTAACTGCTTTCAACAGCATATCAGATGCCTAAAAAGCACTTTGAATAATCTGCTCATAGGTTTTTTTTTTTTTTTTTTTGCATAATGTTGGTATGAGCGGAACCATTGCTGAAATACTTGCTAGCAGCTTCCTCTTATTGGCATCATCAACGGCTCAAGCGATGACTTTCCAGCTGACTGGCATTAAAAAGGGTTTGATATAGAAAGACAAACGCGCAGCATCTAAGTTGTACGCATTGCAGTTAGCATGCATGACTAGCGGTATAGATGGAATGTAGGGTAGCGGGTCAGGTCAGTCGCCTCAGTCCATTTTCAGTATGTGCGCGCGCGCATGCTTGTGTGTGTGTGTGTGTGTGGTTTCTTATCACTCAAACACTCCCATGGTCAACATTAAGCAAGGAAGCTGGTAATCAAAGTCTAGCATAAATTGCGGCTACATACTTTAGCGCATAGCTCTTGGAGGCCAGTTTCCGGATGTTTCCCAGCATTTGCTGTTTGTTTGTGGATCTTTGTGTGTGTGTGGTTTTTTTCCTTATGTTGCAAGAATCTGGGAAAATGGTGATGTAACTTGCTTTAGAAACCGCTTGACAACCAGTGTTTCCGACATGCCAGAAAGTCTTTAAAATTAATGCATTCAGTCAGAAAAAAACTTGTTGTTTCTCCAAATGGACGTAACCTCAAGTTGGGCTTATTTAGCGACACATGTGGTGCCCGATCCTGTATTTCATTCCAAGTGCTTTCCAAGAACAAGGACTCCATTGTTTTGTTTTTTCCATTTAATCCTCAGGGCGATCCACATAGACTTTGTAACAGCCATAGTGACGGAATTAGCAACACCAAGGGATCCGAAGGACTTTGTCATTTGCTCTTTTTATCTGTTTTAATCTTTCCCAATTCGGTTGCAGACAATTTCCCTATTTATCTTTTTGCATACACCTTCTAATGCAAACACATTAAAAAGCTTTAATCCCTCTATGTCTCTCTCTCTCTCTCTCTCTCTCTCTCTTTCAGTACTGGCATAAAGGATGCTTTAGCTGTGAAGTCTGTAAGATGACTCTAAACATGAAGAACTACAAAGGCTTTGAGAAGAGACCATACTGTAATGCGTAAGTATTGCTGCTTTTCTGCCTCCTGTGCCCCGTGCAGTGTAAAAAATGCTGGGTTCCATGCAATTCCTTCATGTTGTCCCAGCTCAAATCAATTAAGCTAATTGTTTTTACAAATGTAAGTAGATTGAACATAAACAATTAAGTTATCCCCCCCAAAAAAACAAGAATTGTGTTGATTCAGCTCATTTTAAATAAGTAGTTTGAACAAGCAGCAAAAATTTGAGTGTGCATCTGCTTTTGTGTGCTGTAACCCAAGATTGCATTTCAATAGTTTTCAGTGCACACTTTCCACGGTTTAATCAACAACTGTATTCTATTTCTTTGTGTCTTTATATATAGCAAGCTGTTTTACTTGAAAATACGTCACAATACTGAAGTTAGTCACAACTTCCGCCTCATGGTGGCTTTAAAGGGTCATGAAAAAGGGTTTTGAAAAATGCCACAAATGTTGGCGTGGTAAGCCACAGCGTGGAGGGAGGAAGAGGAGAGACGCACAACACAATAACGGTCTCTCATCTAACTCCCCTTTTTTTATTGTGCACTTAACCAACCGAGCTTACCACAAATGCGTGCTGCAGTTTATCATTACACGGAACAAAATGAACATATATTGTGCATTGTTTTGTAAGCTCACAATGTTTTTGACACACACACACACACACACACACACACAGGTTATTCTCAGTGATCGCTTGCATTAAATACACAAATATATCTATAAACTTGCTTTTGCGTCTTTAGAAATGTTCTAAAGCTAATTTAGCTTTTTTTATAAGTAACAGTGTTGTCAAAGACTGTGTATGTGTAGTCTGGGATGTGGGTATATATAGACCAACTTTACATTAATGAGCAATAGCTGTCCACTGGAAATGTTTTTAAGTATCTTTGTAATAAAATGTATTTATTTATTTTTTATTTACCCTATTACCTAAATCAATTTGAATATTTTATATTGCTACCCAATTATAATAAATCATAAAACTTAACAATATGTAACTAGAACTTTTATAGGGAAGGCTAGATTATGATCTTATTGTTGATTTTTGCTCTTGATGTTTTAATAATGATTAGTAATGTGTATGCTTTCAATAAAAGTGACATTTCCTGCATTGGCTAATCTAAACCCCTCTTACTGGCCATTATGTTCATGAGTTCAACTTAAACGTGACCATCATTCTCAGCTCTGGTAACAACAACAACAAAAAAAACTAATGAAAAGAAATCAGATGTAACGTGTGAAGATAGCCACACATTGCCACACATAGACACGTTTTCATGCCTTTTCATATTTCATTTCAGTCACAACACTCAAAATAGATTGTTGAATTGTTCTGGGGAATATTTTTACCCTCTTATGTTGAGTTTGTGGAGCGTTATTTATTCAATTTTGGTGTTATTCTAGACCTGAAATGGTCAGAATTTATACAATGCAGGAACCCTTTAAAAACCAAAAACAATATTTTTTTTTTATCCTTGATCCAAATAACACGTAAATAGTTAAGTGAGACCCATTCTAATAGGTTAAGCACACTAATTTCTTTTCTTTCTTTTTTTAAGAGGCACAAATGAGTCAGTGATGTATTATTGGCATAGGAAACCACCACATCCTGTGACTGGTATCATGAAGTTTAAGATTTAAGTAGAAGTATCGGACCTAGTAGCCTTAACTTAACTTTTGGTGGTTAAGTTAAAGGGGCAGTAGGTGATCTGCCAAAATTCTAACCGGTTAGCATAATATCTTTGAAACACAGTCCCTCCCCTGCTGCCCAAAGCCACGCCTCCTGAAATCACCAACGCCGCACACTGCGACATGACAGCAGATTTATTTTCTTCATTTAGAATTTTAAATGACTGATGTCATATTTATATTTTTCTCTCTGTGATTTTCCCTCTACTGTGGACCTAAAAACCCAATCCTGTGCAGACCTCTAATTCAGAGATCAGTTCAGACTTTCCTGAAGTTAAAGTTTTAAAACCAAATTAAATCAGTTGTTCACTATATGTGTTTGCTTTTTGTTTTTGCAGTCCTGCACAAAAATAAATATTTATATTTATTGGCTAATATATCAGCAAGGGGTGTCATGGTGGCGCAGTGGGTAGCACGATTGCCTCACAGCAAGAAGGTCACTGGTTCGAGGCTCGGCTGATTCAGTTGGCATTTCTGTGTGGAGTTTGCATGTTCTCCCCGTGTTCGTGTGGGTTTCCTTTGGGTGCTTCGGGTTCTCCCACAGTCCAAAGACATGCGCTATAGATGAATTGGCTTAGCTAAATTTGTCCGTAGTGTATGTGTGTGGGAATGAGTGTGTATGGATGTTTCCCAGTGATGGGTTGCAGCTGGAAGGGCATCCGCTGCATAAAACATATGCTGGATAAGTTGGTGGTTCATTCCGCTGTGGCGACCCCATATTAATAAAGGGACTAAGCCGAAAAAAAAATGAATGAATGAAGTGATCAGCCATCTGAAAACACATTTTTCTGGACTGTCCTGCTTTTAATGATTCCAGAAGGCTTTTTTATGAAATGAACTCTCTTAAGGACATTTTTAACAAAGTGACACCAGGAATTTTTTTTATCATGTATTAACACTAAAAGTCTTATATAATTTATGTATTTATTTGTTTGTTGTTTTTAAATTGTATGTGTATTATTGAAATGTTCTTGCCATGAAAGTAGCCATGGTTCCTGACATTGAATTATATAAAAAATACATTACATCACATTATTGGCCATCGGCTTCCAAATCTAACGAGTTATCGGTATTGGTCAATTTCCATATTGGTGCATGCCTGCCTACTTTGTGTCAATTTGTTGGTTTTTAAACTGTCTGTCCATGCTATATTCAGGGTGTCCGCTGGGTCTTAAAATGTCTTAAATCTCAAAGTTTTTAGGCCTTAAAAAGTCTTTAATTTACTAAAATATTGTGTTGTAGGCCTTAATTCATTTTTAAACAGGTCTTAATTTTCCTTTGTTTATGTATTGCTACTCAATCTGGCCATTAACACCCATACAATCACCAATACTCCATCTCAATAAAACTTAACTTTTTATTTAAAATGGTAATTTTTTTAACTAATGGTAATTTAATGGTAATTTTTTTTTTACCACAATGGTTTAATTATCTTTCTTACAATAACATTTGTTTAAAAGAGCTCCATGTATTCACTGCTGAGGAAACTGACCTGGACAGGTTGTTGTGCATAGATTTAGTTTGTTATAGTTTTTAAAAAACTTTTAAAACATTTGTTAATTAAAAAAAAAATAATAATTTTAAAGAACGTTTGTTGGAAAAAACGTGTATGGATACAAGTAGAGCTTGCTTGTTTTTACACATTATTTACAATATTTTGCTAAGAGATCTAAAATGTATATTATTATTGTATTATTAAATGTATTAAATTTCAAAAATAAATTTTTGATAGGGCAAATATTTTTTTCCATCTAGGCCGTTTGGAAATTTCCTTGCCGTTTAGCTCTTTATGAGTCTAAAATTTGATTCATAATGGTCTTAAAAATGTCTCAAAGTCTTAAATTTAACTTAAACCTGCAGAACCTTGTATATTGGGCAGCCTATTTTATTTTGGACTTTATATAGGACTTATTATTCTCCTCATGTACAGCACTTTGGTCAGCCTCTAGACTGTTTTAACTATAAATAAACTAAACTTTAAACCTGGATTAAAAAAACAACACTCCACTTTAAAACTAGCGGATGGTTGTCTTCTATGATACTCGACACACAGTGGTTAAATTCTCAGTGTATGCAGTTTAGCGTTTCATGACCCTTTCAAAATCACAGCGAACTGCCATGTGCAGTATATTGCTGAATTAAAACAGTTAACAAGGAAAATCTAGGGCAGGACTTGACATTGAGGATTCATTTGATGGTTAAATCTGGGTGTTGCGTATTAATATGCAGACAGATCTAAAACAATGTCTTCGTCTAGTGACTAACCAGCACCAGTAGTCAAAAGTGGAAAAGAGCCTTTCAACAGAAGAGGAAGTTAGCACACCGACCATGCAAAGACGGACACTTTTTGTCATTTGAATGAACATACACTGGCGAATCATTGACAGGACAAGAAATGTGCAACAGAAACAACCCATGTTGATTTGACATTATACTCGAAGTGTTTTTGACTGTCATTTTTCTCCATTAGCATGAAATGACTGTGGGAAAGGTCACGTCAGTGCACACAGTGGCTGACTTGTGCTGTCATTCGGTGGAAGGGCAAATTAGAGGGAAATTCCAATAATTTCACAACAATGACCCATACAGATACATAGACAAATGAGCTCATTTCTCTGGAATTTGCTTCTCAATAGTCTTGCGAGCCCAAGACCACAGTTACAGCATTCCTATATCTGCCCATTCATTAGCATTTAGTGTTTTAATGCAGACCACCAGGTCCAGAGTAAACTTATAAAGTCATAATCGCCAGCCAGCATACAAAACATGCAAATGCTTCCCTTTTGCTGATGTGCTCTGGGCTCTTGCTTCTCACACTCATGCTTGGAAATACACAAGGGGATTTTAGTCTTTATTTAGCAAATGATTTGTCTGTCCCTCTGCCTAGATCTGCTTCCTCCACTGTTTACTCAGTCCTTATTACCAGGATAATGCGAGTAAGTGAGCATGGCAATGTAATTTCCTCTTTCGTCCAACAGATAAAAGACCTGTTTGCTTCTCGAGAGTGATGGTCTGATGACACGTCCACCGGAAGTAACATGCATCTGAGTAATTTAAGCTGGGGTCGTTCTTAACCGATATAAACATAGAAATCAGCATGTGTATGCTTGAGTGCCATTTATCTGTTTGTGTTCCTATGTGTTGTGTGATTTTTGAGTGAACTAACTGCATTTATCATTTAACAAAAAAAAAAAACACCTCAAAGGAAACATGATAGATGATATAAACATGACTGTAGCATATTAAAGCTGCGATTCATCAGCGGATCGCTCGTATGTCAGCTTATAGACAAAACCAGCTGATCGACGTGACTTTAAAACGCTCCAGTGTCCCTGTATCTGTGGTTACACTCAGTAAACCGTGAGTGAGTTTGATGAACTGATGACCTTCACGGCCAATCACAGTCATTTCTGTTGAGCACGTGAACCCAATGACAAATCAACACTGTTTAAGAACGTGCTCAGTAGCGCTCATATGTTCGCGGGAAATGGACGCTTTTAAAATTTCAGTATCGATTGGTACCGAATTCCAGTATCGTGACAACAGTAGTATAAGTAATTAAAAAACTTTTAATCTTTAATAAATAATCTAATCCTCTGATATGATGATTGCGAATACACACATTGCCATATCAATGTTCAAACGATATATTGTTCAGTCCTGATAGATAGATAGATAGATAGATAGATAGATAGATAGATATTAAAGGGTCAAATCAATAGAAATTTGAAAGAGTGTGTCCAACAGGTGCTTTGTAAAGCCCACTGATCTGCGTGAAGCACATTAAGAATTGCATAATATTTTCCAGAAAATGTAGAGTTAATAGTGTCTGGTGCATAAAGAGAGGAGAGTGTGTGTCCAACAGGTGGTGGTCCACTTACCTTTATGAAGCACACTCAAATTAATACATTAATTAATAAAAAAGGAATACATCATCTAATTAAAAAAACATCTCACTGTGATGTTGATCACTCATGCTTATCACCAGTTCTTATCAAGACATTTATGCCCGAGCTATTTTCACTGGCAGTGATCTGGGTGAACATGCAAAAATCACTTGTGCAACTTTACACTTCTGTTGCACAGAGGAAGAAGTCACCCTCACACCTTTTTTTGTGTGCATTTATCATGTAAAGTTTTCCACTTCTGTTTAACCTCCTGCACTATAGTACACGACCATGTAATAGTCATCCCGGTGCACACAAGGCTTTAGATTAACCAGTAATTGCTAAAATAAGTTAGCAAAAAATGCTTAAAAATAAATGTAATAAATAAATAGAAATGTGCCCATATTTTGGCACTTTGAAGGTTGCTAAGGTCTTCTGCAATAGGTTTACTTCCATATAAGGTTATAAAGCACTTTATCATCGCAGCATCACCTTGCTCAACTTTGGTCACCTGAGACCATACAGACCAGAAGATGTATGACAGATGTAGTCACAGATCAGTAACAACGCTCTTTCTCTGAGCAGTGTTCAAGGATAGATGTATTCAAAAAAAACTGCCTGCTCTTGGTATTGGGAAACAAACGTAGGTTCATTTAATTAGCGATCATATGTCATTTGTGTAAATTAATTTGTATTGAGTTTGCGTAGTTTGTAAAATCTTTACCCCTTGTTTTGTTTTTATTGTCATTCCAACTACTGAATTTTACAAGTGTATTTTATAAGGGCAAAACATTTTATGCAACAAGTGTGTAATTATAGTTCTTTTAAAGCCTTTACTACATTGTAATTCTGTCCAATCAATTTATCAAACATTCTTTGCACACTAGAGCCAAACACAGGAAATACTTCTTGTAAGTAGATAAGGGGTCAAGAACAAAGACCATTTAGTTTCTGAAAGGGTTCATGCAAAGATCTGAGCACTGAATTTCGTTTTGAAGAGGCCTTTCTGCTCTGATTGATCAGAGTGCAAGTCTGGAGGCGATGCATTGGAAAATATAGCTGGTCACTTCAAACCATGGTCACAAGCACCATTATTTAGGTGTTATATTATGTTTAGTGTGTGATGGGCCCTGGCAACATAAATATTGTCAGTGGGTGTCAGTACATCTTTGCAGGCAGCCAGTGAAAACCACAGGCTGGCACTATACCAAAGTCCCTTTAAGGCCATCTTTGGCATTCTTTTTTTAATTTGGAAACATTAAATTCTCTAAGACTTTTTATCAAGCTTACGATTAAGTTTCAAATTTGGAATCACCAATGAAATTAAACAAAAAAAACTTTTAAATTTCGTTACTAAAAGTTCGAATCACAAAAACTGCATCTTTTTCAGGTTTCCCAAGCTAACGCACATGTGCACCCGAAGGGAACGAGATCACACCAACCTAATTTATGGCAGTTTCTGTTTATCTGTTTTACAATCTCGTACTCTGAATTATGCCTCGTCCGATTGCGCTGGTCTTCTAAAGTAATTCCCAACTTTATTCTTGATGGCAAAACTGTTTGTTTACGATTTTATGAGCGTTCAAGCATTTGTCGTCACGTGATTTGCATTTGAATGGAGGCGGGAATTCTTGAGGTCAAACAGAACTTACTGTACCTTGCGTTCGTTTCATACTGATTTCAAAACCAGAGAACATTCAGTTTCAAAGTGTAGTTAGTTTGTTTAATAGTAGAGATTTCAATCTTCATGGGAATATATTTCTCGTCAAGCAACTATTTGCTGAGATTCCAGTGCATTTGCTGATTCTGGGGGTTCACAACAGCAGAAATTGCAGAAACTTTCATAAAGAACACACTTCTGGACTGAGAACATTGCATATCTTTGCGATGTGACTTTTGTGGATGCACACACTGTGATATCGATGCTAAAATGATAAATTGTGCTGTCCTCGTCTATAGCGATCAATGACTGCTCTTGTACTAGTAGGCAGGGCTTCATTCTCCATATTGACCGTTACACATGTCTTGTGTTTGTATTCTATAGTCTTTGATTATACGTACCTTTTTCAGGTTTGAGCAGGAAGTAAGACTGGAAGATTCAGACGACTCTTTCAGGCAGTTTGGATTCAGTTCTTCCTTTTGAAAGACAATAACTCCATTTATCATGCACTTTGATCATTAAAGCTATTCAGACTTTTGCATTCACAAACATCTGTATTATACACGCTACATAAAGAAAGATGATATCCAAAGAATAATGGGGAGCTTAATTAAAAATGAAATGATAATAATGATAAAAGAACATAGCAAAGTGGTTATAAAAAAACTATAGCTAAATTTACTATAAAATAATAAAATATTTGTTTTAACAATTTAAAAGCAATGCAAGCTTGGTTGGCTTGCGAATGTGTAGGCAACATAAATTTTGTAGTCTTTGGCGTGGCTTTATGACTTATTGCTGGATCAGTCTGTATTTATTTACACAGCTTTACAGTGCATGTACTGTATTATGTGTTAGTTCCCTGCACAGGCATAGAGTTACTGTACTACATGGAGGCTTACTAAGCAGACAGGCTTTCCTGTGGTAACCAGGAGCAGACTGTGTTTTGGTTGGCTCGGATGCTGTTGTGTTGTGAAATGATTCATTTTTACTGAATCAGTTCTGTTAATTATTGTTGTGCCACTTTATATGTTGTTGCATCGGTTAAATGATTCACTGTAGTTAAATAGTTTGTTTACTGCTGTATTTCCAAATATATCAGTTAGTGTTGCAGTTGTGTTTTGCGGACAGTTCTTTTATTTCTGCTGCTCTAATTGTGAGTTACACGAGATGACTGTGGTTGCGTTTGTTGCTGTCAAGCTAATTTTATGTTGCGTTGGTGAAAATAGGACAAATAGGCTGCCTTGTTTACACAAGGCACAAATTACACTCTTATGCCTTCATTATCCACATGCAGATCAGAGATAAGCAAATGCGGACATTCACCTTTGCAACTGCTAATTCATGATCTTTGTCTTTGGCTGCAACTCTCCTTTTAGATTTGGATTGATTGAAAATACTGTTTATTTAAAAAGTTAATGCATTAAAGGAAATGTATCACATAATTTACTCAACCATCTTATTCGACTTGTAGCTTGTATATGCCTTTATTTTAGACAAACACAGTTTGAGTCATATTAAATAATGGTAACTTTATAATGGCAGTAAATGGTGCTCACATTTTTGAAGCTGTGCAAAAGTGCATTAATCCATCATGAAAATAATCCATACTACTCCAGTGAGTTAATAAATGCCTTCTGAAGCAAGGGTTTTTATTCAGATAAAATATCCATGTTTAAAACTTTACAAACGTCTATGTCCTACATCATAACTCCTCTGTCTTGTGTATTCAGCAGTGATAATTATTTTAAAAGTATTATTTAAAAAGTATTATTTTTTTAACTCGCTGTATTTGTATGAATTAAATATTTGAAAGTATTAAAATAATGTAACCCACCGGATTTGTATGGACTATTTTGATAGATGGATGCGTTTTGTGGATCTTTAAATACCCGGGCACCATTCACAGCCATTAGAAATCTAAGAAGAACAAGAATGTTTTTGTTTTTTAATTCAATAATGTTCGTCTTTAAAAAATGCATTAACACCAATGATGGCTTGAGGATGAGGAAATTACAGGACAGTTCTATTTAAAAATATTGTTGTAATTAGAGCTATGCAATCTATTGAAATATCATCATTATCAAGATGGTATTAAATGCAATATCCGTTTCCAGAAGAGCTGCAATAAATTACATGTGTTTTATGGGCCAAGCATTTGTGTGTTGTGCATGCATGGGTTGTTTAACCAAATTTGATCAGAAATAAAGATTACTATCTTTATATGTGCCTCCCCAGTAGGTGCTGTTACGTTATTGGCTTAGTCTGGACCCAAAGTTGAACCTAGAGCCTCAGAGCAGAGAGCTGAAAATAAATAATAATATCAGGATTTGTGACAAAAGAGGAAAATAACAACATCTGCTGAAGTATTCCACTGTTCATAGTTTTAAAGTCAAAATATTTGCACCTTTACATAGTTTTTTTCAGCCTAGAAGAGTTTTAGTTAGATCAGAAACTGATACATGGTTTTAGTATGGTCAAAATATAACAATAGCTATTAAACCTTTTATATATCTAGAGACTCATCGCAAGAAATATCATTACCTTAAGAATCAACATAACATCGTGTAATTTTCAAGTATCATTAGAAATATTCATTTTTGTAATTCTAAGATGTTAGTTTACCAATCCATCCAAAAAGAATCAGATTTGAACAAAAAAGTCTCTGTGTGTATTTCAGACACTATCCGAAGACATCTTTCACCAGTGTTGCGGACACTCCGGAGAACCTGCGTCTGAAACAGCAAAGCAAGATGCAGAGCCAGGTACAACACATCAATATTTGCCTTCTCTTAACTCTCCGTTTTCTGTTTTGGATCGTTTCTGTATGTTTTGTGGTGTAAGTCAGTGCACTCCAAAAGCATGAAATAATACTCAAAGAATGCCTAAATCCAGCCTGAATCTTCTCCCAGAGCTCCAACTTCACCCTCCCAAACACTCAACACGGCTCTTGTGTAAGAACATTTTTGGCGTCTCATGACTTTTAAAAGCATTTCGAGGCACAAATCCCATGTTTACTGATAACTATTCGATACAGCAGATAAACAATTGTACAAGCAACAGTTCAAATCAAAACATCAGCACATATCATTTCAGTTTCTTCATTTTTACAAATATCGTTGCTATTAGATAAGAAACATTAAAGCTTGCTCTCTGTTATTCTCAAGAAAATCTTTTGTTGTTACATTTACATTGTTGCTTGTATCTGTAATATTCAGATTGAATGAATATTAATAGCTAATTATAAAAACAACGCTGTAACCACGTCTTCAACATTTAGACGCACCATTTTATTTTTCTAAAGTGTATTCAAATTAATCAGGTGGTCTTCTGGAGGAATTTTAGAGTATTTATGAAACAACTTTTTTATTTATGTCGCTATTCGTGTATTTTTTGTACAACGAATGATTAAGAAACCGTTATGATTTTATATTATTCATTCAATCATTCATTTTCCTTCGGCTTAGTCTATCAGGGGTCGCCACAGCGGAATGAACCGCCAACTATTCCAGCATATGTGCAGCGGATGCCCTTTCAGCTGCAAACCAGCCCTGAGAAATGATTGTAAATTATATAATGAATATTTACTACAAGTGTTGCCATGAATATAGCCAATGCTGCTGATTAAACATACTGACATTAAAACATAAATAAATAGATGAAAGGAAATAGTCAGATTCTATATATATATATATATATA
>CAIGQW010055694.1:3875290-3890879 GCA_903798125.1 Danio choprae | reverse complement strand
TCTGCAGATCTCTCGCACGCCCCCATACTGAATGTAACCCCAAACCAAGGTTTTTCCTTCACCAAACTTGACTGATATCTGTGAGAATCTTGGGTCCATGCAGGTTCCAATAGGTCTTCTGCAGTATTTGTGATGATTGGGATGCAGTTCAACAGATGATTCATTGGTAAAATCTACATTTTTTTTTGCCACTTTTCCAAATGATCAACTTGAAGTCAAGTTATTATTTGTTGCTCTTACAGCTGGAATCGACGACAAGACTCTTGTCAGGTAGTGTATGTGTAGCTTAACATGTCTAGTTAAAATTTTTTAGCAAATGAAGAATAGTTGAATTGGCAATGGTTGGTCATCACAGCACCAAATGCTTGAAAACGTGTTTATTTTCTAACAATCAATTTTTCAAGTGTTGGCTTTCGACATGCAGGAGATATTGAATGAAAATATGAATGAGTATTTTTATGCCTAAATTTGGTTGGAATTGAGTTGAAACATTAGTTTACTTTGAACATGTATATACAGTAAAGCAGTACACTAAGTCATTTTTATCTTACTGTTAAAGTAATCTTTTTTTGCAGGTTGGGTCAATATCGTGATAAGATCGTATACCGTGATGCAATTTAATTCTGAAAAGAGTTATTTATGATTATTACTTTATTTCAGTGATTGTTGTTAGTTTCATTTAGTTTTTCATTTGTAGTTTGTTTTTATTTGACTTCTGTTAACTAAAATGTGTTTTGACCAATGGTTTTAGTTGACTAAAATAGCCTTGGTGTGTGTTGCAGAAGCGCTACCGAGCGGTGTATGACTACACCGCTGCTGATGAGGACGAGGTGTCGTTCCTGGACGGAGACATGATCGTGGACGTGCAGCAGATCGACGACGGCTGGATGTACGGGAGAGTGGAGCGCACCGGTCAGCAGGGCATGCTCCCAGCAAACTACGTGGAGGCCATGTAAAAATAAAAATAAAACACCAGAGCGAGAGAAAGAGAGTAGGGTGGGAAAAAAAGGCGGAGAGACGCAGATGATTAGCCGAGTGCCATCTCACCTTTCAAGAGCTCATCTTTTTCCTCTTCTATTCCTGCGCTAACTCTCCTATCAGGGGTCCACATCTCTGACCCAGTTACGATCCAAAACAAACATAGTTCAGTATGTAATCATACACACACAAACCAACAACAGCACGCATACACGCAATCGCATAGATAGTGAACGATTTCTCGCCCATATCTTTCGCTTTACACGCACCTCCCTTTCTATTGCTTTTGCTGTCTGTCCGAGCGTTTGTCTTTTTATTAAGTGTTCCCTCTTGTCCCGGAAAGGTGCTGTCACGAGTGGCACTTAAGTCTTAATAAGACTCGCAAACACAAACACCACATGGGCCTCTGAGATCTTCAGGGCCTGCTATAGAGCACTTCACAGTTCATCTCAACACACCTATCAGTTGCTATGACAATTCTTTTATATTTTAATGATTTCATATCTTCTTTTGCAGCCTGTAATTGTAATGTATATCAGTACAGTTTCACACATCATTGGTCTGTGGGTCTGTAACAATGCTTGAACATGAGACTTGTGGTCATTCCGGTCTTCTTTCCATCACGCCTGACCATTTGCATCAATGTGTTGGAATGGGAATCTCGAAACAGGCTTCTTGTTTTCAACTGGACATTCTTAAAACTGTATGAAAGGGGCTGGAGACTTTTGCATATTCACTTAAGCTCCTTCACATTCCTCTCTAGCCCCTTAACCGTATCAATTAGAAAAAATATATATATATATATATTAGGCATAATTTTGTTCTGCTGCTCCTGCTTTTCGCAGATGACAAGAAAATAGTAATGTACATTGTTCTTCATAAAGGGAAAACTAAAAGAAGCATATCTAGTCGGTTAGCGAGCGAGGAGCAGTTGTAGAATAGTGAGAGGAGCCCAAGCACAATTCTATGGACCATTTTTAGCTTTGGATTCTTTTTAAAACAAAACATTCCATTTGGTTTGCGTTCTATTTCAGTTCTGGAACGTTCCACGTGCATAGTATGAAACTGTATCTCAGAGCTGTTCTGTAAGACGTTGTTATTGATGTTTTGTTTGTTTGTTTGTTTTTTTCCTCATATCATTGCTTATTCTCATTGCCTTGCTGGTATTGTATGAGACGGAATTTTAATGTCAACTTATCAATATCAGTGGAATAAAACAAATCTATTTGTATACCAAGGCAGGCCGGTTTGTCCATCAGAACCAGTTGAATGTTTTTGAGCCTAGCATGTACTTCTCTGCAACTGGAAACAATGAGTATGTTTACATGGACACCAATAATCCGATTTTCATACGATTAACACAATACTCTGATTAAGGGTCTACCATGTAAACAGCTATATATATATATATATATATATATATTATTTTTTATTTTTTTGATTAATTTGATTATGGTCATAATCGAACTAAACAGAAATCGAATTAAGACATGAGGAGTATGCCGATTTTAGTGGCATTATTGAAGTGCAGTACAGACATGTAAACACCACAATCAAACTGTTATCGTCGTGTAGGATATTTGCCGCATTTTGCAACATGATATTCCACACACACGCGGCTATTTGACACTATTCTCTGCACCTACCGAGTCAGTGAAGGACCACAGACACCTGCATCATGAAATGCGGAGGTTTTTTCCCCCCATATGGCGTGCGAAATCAAATTCCATTAAAACATAACCTTCCAGCAGTTCATACTCTCATCCAATGTCTCGTTTGTCACGGGGGGCATACATGAAATGTGCCTGAATGAAAGTGAAAGTGGCAAACTGCAGTTAAAGTCAACTAATTATAAATGAAACACCCAAAATTACATGAAACTCCGGAGAAAACATGGATAGTGTGATGACGCAATGACGTTAATCAAATTATTGTGCTATAACATGTAGAACGGGATCATTAAAGGAACATTTGAAAAGCAGCTCATGTAAACACCTTAATCATATTACTGTCTTATTCAGATTAAGGGAAATAATTTGATTACTGACGTCCATGTAAACGTAGTTACTGTTAATGAGATTGTTGCTTTTCTCATCTAAAATGCCAAAATAGATGGCAGAAGATGATCGAAGCAAGTCTTTTGCTTTCTCAGGACACTTTATTTATTAATTTCTTTTATCAAAGGTGGATTATCATGGTTAGTCTTCAGTAAGGCATTCAATATTGGTGTACTGTATCTTCTCCAATCTTTCTCTCATACAGCCTTATTAGCATTTGATGTATAAAAATACATCTGATATGTACAGTACCATTTAAAGGTTTGGGGTTGGTAACATGTTTTTGAAAGTCTTCTAGAGTCACCAAGCCTGCATTTGTTTTGTTTTTGTATACCTTAAGATGTAATACTGTAATGCATGGCTCTCAAACTGGATTCCTGGAGGGCCGCAGCTCTGCACAGTTTTGCTCCAACCCTAATCAAACACAGCTGATCCAACTAATCAAGGTGTTCAAGACTACTAGAGACTATTAAACAGGTGTGAGTCGGAGGTGGTTGGAGCTAAACTATCCAGAGCTGCGGCCCTCCAGGAATTAAGTTTGAGACCATTGGTATATAAAATATATAAATATAATATAAAATAAGTGCGCACATGCATAGATACACACACACACACACACACACAAACACAGATACTTTTTTAGATGCATCATTACACCAAAGTTAGTGCGTGCTCACAGTGACCCGAGTTCGAATCCCAGCCCGAGGTCCTTTGCTGATCCTTTCCCTCTCTCTGCTCCCCATGCTTTCCTGTCTCCACTATACTGTCCTATAATAATAAATGTTAGAAAGGCATATAAAGTAATTCAGTCACGCATTATCCTCTGGTGTTGTCCCTGATTTATCAGGCGATGCCACAGTGGAATGAACCGACAATTATGCTGGCATATGTTTATGAACCGAATGCCCTTCCAGCCGCAATAAAAAATAATTATAAAAAGAAATCATTAAAATTTGCTGATTTCATTCACGATTGTGGTTTAAAAGAACAGTTTTTCTAGAAAGAAAATATATATATATATATATATATATATATATATATATATAATGCTTTAAAATAAATACTTGCTGTATAAAAGTTCATTGTCTTAAAAAACAAAACTGAATCTGTAGTGTATGTTTAGATAGTTTTATACACGTACAGTGCTCAGCATATATGAGTACACCCCTCACAAATCTCTCATTTAAATGAATATTTTCTATAGGATGCTTTACAATATTATATTAGTGCAGATACATTAGTTTAGTCAGTACTGAAGCCAAATCTGGAGCTAATCTAACAAAATAACTTATAAATATGAAATAAAAGTTTCGAGAAACAAAAAACAAAACCTACTGTTGTAGCTTGTAGTTTGTTTTTTGCAATATTTTGCATGAATTTAAATGTATTATCTCTCCATTTGTAAAGATATTCTGTGACTTAAATATTATTTTAATAAATATGTCTGTTTAATAAACCTGTTTTGTTCAAATGCACCAATATACATTACCCATATTCACTGAGAAATGGATAACAATATATTTATTTTCAAAATGGGGTGTACTCATATATGCTGAGCCCTGTATAAGCTCAGTGTCTTTCAGTAGATAAGGTGCAGGTTTTGTCTACACTAAATGTCCATTTTAGCTTACCGAAGTGCATACTCTTCCTATTTGAACCTTAAAAGTGTTGAAGTAGGTTGTTCTGCTTTTGGAGATTCTGTGATGGCCTGTCTCGCTGTTAGTAATGGTCAGTAGTTGAATGACTAACCAGCCAAACACATTAGAAAAGTTACTGAAAAGGAAGTAAAAGGTGGAAAATGTGATAAGATTATGATGCTTATGACCAAAAAAAACCTCAAATGCAAATCTAAACATAATTTCACGCCCTTGGAAAGATTCTCTGCAACCCATTATATGGTTTAATACAGCTGAAGGCGAATTTATTATCCATATACTGTGAAGGTTTGATTGTTTTTCTAATATTTCACAAGTGATTTTTAACAACAGAGCGAGGAAACTGTCGGTGTATTTCCAAGTATATATGTTTTCCCGGAGAAAGTCTTATTTCAGTTAGTTTGGCTGGAATACAAAAATTAAATGTCTATGGTCAATATTATTGTTAATATTAAAATAAATATATATATATATATTTTAATTGGACACTGTTGTCCAATGTCTGGCCTAATTAACCTACCTTGTCTAGTTAACCCTATTAAACTAGTTAAGCCTGTAAGATGAATACTATCTTCAAAATAACTAGTCAAATATTATGTACTGTAATCATGGCAAAGGTAAAAGAAATTATTCATTCATTCATTTTCCTTCAGCTTAGTCCCTTTATTCATCAGGGGTCTCCACAGCGGAATGAACCGGAATGAACTTATCCAGCTTATCCATGTTTTACACAGCGGATGCCCTTCCAGCTGCAACCCAGTACTGGGAAACATCCATACACACTCATTCAAGCACTCATACACTACGGATAATTTAGCTTTTTTTTATTTTCCTATACCGCATGTCTTTGGACTGTGGGGGAAACCGGAGCACCCGGAGGAAACCCACGCCAACACGGGGAGAACATGCAAACTCCACACAGAAACGCCAACTGACTCAGCCGGGTCTCGAACCAGGGACCTTCTTGCTGTGAGGTGACAGTGCTAACCACTGAGCCACCTAAAAGAAATTACTTATTAGAAATTACTTATTAAAAATATTATGTTTAGAAATGTGTCAGATTAAACAGCACTTGGGAAATATAAAGAAATTAGAATTTATAAATATATATATATATATATATATATATAAAGGGATAGTTCTCACAGAAATCACAAACAAAAGAGATATTTTGATAAATGTTAGAAAACAGCAGCCATAAATAGTAAAAAAAGAGGAAATACTATAGAGGTCAATGACTACAAATCCTTCAAAATATCATCTTTTATGTTCAACAGAAGAAACTCCAAACGCTTTGGATCCAGGTAAGAGTCATACCTATCAACCCTCCCGTTTTCCCGGGATTCTCCCGTATTTTAGAGTTTTATCCCGCTATCATCCCGTAAAGGTATTTTCAATCTGTCTATGAAGGGTGGCAATAATATACGCAACCCATGCCGCCGAACCACCAGGGGACGCCCCCCGCTCTCAAACTATGCTTATAGATTAATGACCATGATATGAGCACTTGTTTGTGGAAGATAACTTGACTGGATTTTTGTCTTATAATTACACACAAAATAAAACTAAGACCCCCAGTGTTTGATAAAACATGATGATCCCCGCTTTGAAGTGCACACGAACGAACTCCGCATATAACTTAAAACAACATTCATCCCGTCTAATTAATTTCACCCATGATTCCTCTGTCCTTCGTCTTTCGGGAAATCGTGGAAATTGAGGTAAGGGAGTCTTTTATGAGTTGGAGCAGCCGGAAACGCTACAATAACAGCGACGAGACGACTCTTTTTTTTTTTTTTTTTTCTTACTCCGTTGCATTGGAACCGGATGTTGTGATACGCTGTTTCGCTTACCGGAACCAGGAAGTGTGATAAAGGTCTATTCCCTCCCTTTCCATTACAGGTGCTGCTGCCCCTCCTATGCAATCCTCAAAACAGTCATATAGCGGTGCGTGACTGTCAGACGCGTTCAATAGTGATAAACAGACGCTGTTTCCCAAACAGATTCTGCACACGCGATTTGAAGCGGAGCGAAAGTCTGGGCTTTGGGTGCGCGTTTGAACAGACATATACACATAATTAATAATAATACCATCTCAAGATGTCGATCTTGATAGGGGTATTTTTCAAACACAATTAATTTTGTCCTAAATGAGCATAAAATGTCAAGAAAGCAATCGAATGCTTTCATTATAACATTGGATGTGTGCAGGGAGTCCTCTGTTATTTAATGTAAGCAAACGAAAAATCTACATTAATGAGATTCATTCGTTGCTCTTCAGTCAGAATGTGTAAGTTATACAGTGAAGAAAAGATTAATAAGATTTGATAACTTGATTCTATTTCTTTATCATTTTAATAAGCTAAACTGTTTGCTAATTTATTTGCTGCTAATGTATATAAAATAATAATAAAAAAACCTATTAATGAGCGTTTAACTTTTAGTTTACAATGAAACAGCCCCAGATGAACATCTTTAGTAATTATGGTGGGCATATCCCTTATTTTCACATCCCAATGTTGACGGGTATGGCAATAGTGGGTGTATTTTTTATGCTTATGTTGGGGGGGGGGGTGCCCTCAGTTTAATATTTAATTATCCGTATCGGTTTGTTTCCTGTAATAAAAATCGATGTGGATTGATTAAAGAAAAGCAGGCATCTGCACTCTTCACCCATTAAAAAAAACACAAAAACAAAGATGCTCCCATTCACTGATCAGCTGGCCTCGGCTATTATTATCGCCCGCTGCATCTGTTTCTCGCAGGGCGGACAGCAGTGTTAAACAGCCGGGGAAGGTCTGCAGTCCGCCGGACACACAGCCCATCATTTCTCCGCTCCGGTGACCGAACGGCTTCCGCATCTCCCTCATCATGCTGGACGTCCTGGTATTGATGTTTTTCGCCATCATCGGCCTCATGTTCCTGTCCTACATCATCTACATGCTGTGATTGTGTCAACATGGACGCGCCTCGGGACGGATCGCAAAACGCCAAGGTTGGTGATAAAATGCAGCAAATGATGGAGGACAAGCAGCGTTGTCTTGTTTATGAGAGGGGTTTTTATTGATGGTGTTTGTGGGTGGGCGCTTACCTAAATGTACTTATCATTATGGTTAGACCAAATGGTAATATTGGATTATTTAGGTCTGTGACGTTATATAATATTAACATTTTTGAATGCGTAATGCCAGGAGAAGCACAATAGACTATAACGCGGAGACTATAACGCGGGTTTGCGTTATAATAATGCTATAGGCCTCGTGCAAATATGGAGAACCAAACCTGCAAAAAGAAAATGTATGTGTGTGTGTAATGCTGCACACACTGAAAAACGTGAAGGAAAAAATAATTAATAAAAATAAATGAATAGGGAAAAAATAAATGCAGTAATAAATACATCTAAAATAAAAAACTATGAAAATAAATGGACTAACGTAGTTTTTATTATAAAATTTAGATGTACCTCTATATATATATATATATATATATAGGGCCGCAGGTGGCGCAGTGAGTAGCACACAGTGAGTGTGTGTGGATGTTTCCCAGTGATGGGTTGCAGCTGGAAGGGCATCCGCTGCGTAAAACATATGCTTGATAAGTTGGCGGTTCATTCCGCTGTGGCGACCACAGAATAATAAAGGTACTAATAGTGCATATATAGTACTATATATACTATAGTGCTAGTATATATTATATAATATATACTACATAATATTAATTCATTAATTTTCTTTTCGGCTTAGTCCCTTTATTAGTCTGGGGTCGCCACAGCGGAATGAACCGCCAACTTATCCAGCATATGTTCTACGCAGCGGATGCCCTTCCAGCTGCAACCCAACACTGGGAAACATCCATACACACTTATTCACACTCATACACTACGGACAATTTAGCTTACCCAATTCACCTGTACCGCATGTCTTTGGACTTTGGGGGAAACCGGCGCACCCGGAGGAAACCCACGCAAACACGGGGAGAACATGCAAACTCCACACAGAAATGCCAACTGACTCAGCCTGGGCTCGAACCAGCGACCTTCTTGCTGTGAGGTGATCGTGCTACTCACTGCGCCACCGTGCTGCCCTCGCTACATAATATATTATTATTATTTTTAGGTATTCATTTCTGCATTTATTTGTTTGTTTTTGGTCCTCCATATTGTATGATATCTGATTACTTCATTGTGTTTATAATAGTATCATATATATGTGTATTGTGTTGCACCTTTCAGGAAGAAGCTCTGTCTCTCTTCTTTCTGGTATGAGGAGGAGATGAAATGTGAACTCACTGGAAGATTCGGGATGAGACTTCCTCCTCCTTCCCTCTGTCACACAAACACTGTTCCTGTAGGGTAGAAATCAACCCCAAAACCTCCGCCTGAACGATGTTTTCCTTCCTTTTTTATTTGTACACTATTGAAGTATATTTTCCTAATGTCTGAAACACTAGCATGTGATCTACCGCTGTCTGGATGTTCATTTTCCTGCCTGTTGTTTCTGCATATTAATTTCACAAGTTAACAGTATTTATATCAAATGCATGTATTTTATGCCAGTGGCTCTTCATTACGCAGCTGTTTTTCAGAATAAAATGCTTTTGTGAGGATGAAATGGCCTTGTGTGTAGAATTATTTATGTGGCATGAATGTATTAAACACACTGGGATACACTGTGTTTCACGCTGACCTTGTTACAGTATAACTACATTTAAATACAGAGTAGCCTATGTACATGTTCTTATATAGATGAGTTAGGGTAAGTTGCCCGTAATTATGCAAATTATGCATTGTTTATTCATTCATTCATTTTCTTTTCGGCTTAGTCCCTTTATTAATCTGGGCTCGCCACAGCGGAATGAACCGCCAGCATATGTTTTACGCAGCCTATGCTGCAGATTAATAAAGGGACTAAGCCGAAAATTAATGAATAAATGAATCCTTTTAATGTAAACATTTTTATTTATTCATTATTCATTCATTCATTCATTTTCTTTTTGGCTTAGTCCCTTTATTAATCTGGGGTCGCCACAGCGGAATGACCCGCCAACTTATCCAGCGTATGTTTTACACAGCAGATGCTGCAGATTAATAAAGGGACTAAGCCGAAAATGAATGAATGAATGAATGCTTTTAATGTAAACATTTTTATTTATTCATTATAATGTACAAAAAAAAGCAATGAAAAATGCTTTAAAAAATGTATTTTTAGTCAACAACCATTTTATAAAATATGGGCACTGAAATATTACCAAATGCCAGGAATGACCCACATAACAAATACAGAAAAATGACAAATAATGCTAAGCCTTGCTAACTCACAATAACTTAAACGTGTCAAACAAATACACAGTTTGAACAGCTTTTTGTTTGTACTCTCCTTAATGTTATTTATATGAATATATTTACTTCTTCATCTCTAAGTGCCACTGAAACAGAGCTTTCTGACTGCTGGATTTGGGATGGCTATGAAACTTGGTGAGTCAAAAGATTGATAACATAAGCTTCATTTTGCAACTTAACATGGTAAAAAAAAACACAAAGATTATATATTTATACTCTTTAGACTTTAAAAGCACTTTATCGTTTATAAATGTAGATATCTTCCACCATAAACGTTTTGTGTTTTGACAAAGCCAGAAAATATGAGGTGCTGTTTCTGGGTATAATAAACAGAATGAACAATTGACATCCATATCTTCAATAAATCTGGCGTAAATATTGATTTACACACTAATAAACTCTGGGTTCATGTTATCGCGACGTGAATCGACTAAGTTGCGTGTATATTATTGCGTTAATATTCCAGCTCTGACATGCTGAAGTGTGGTCAGGGGGTATAGCTCAGTGGTAGAGCATTTGACTGCAGATCAAGAGGTCCCCGGTTCAAATCCGGGTGCCCCCTACAGTTGTTTTTAGAAAATACATATTTGCAGGTTCACACATCTAAAAGTATAAACACCCTCGAAGAAGCCTTTCGAGCTCGTAACAAGACCCAAAGAGACTGACAAACGAAAATGAAGACTGGTTTTGAGCTTGAATGAAGTGACTGGACCGGTTTTAAAGCGTAGTTGAATGCAGATTACCAACAGGGAGCAGTAAAGCACACCAGATGACGGACTGCCACGTAGACAAGAGAGGAAAGATGACGAATTACAGCGACATCCGATGGTTTGTTTGGTTTGTTTTTAAACTCTCATTCAGGAATTCCACGTGTCATTTTTGGAACTTCATGGAATTTTACAAACGTTCTATTCCAGGCAGTTTTTTTTTCGTGTGCGCGCGCGCGCGTGTGTGTGTGTGTGTCCAAGTCAGGGAATTTTTGTTCGTCTTTTTAAATGTTACTTAACATTCATCAACATGTACCTTTTCTACACCGCGTGTTATTAGCACGTCGTTTCAGGTGTTTTGCTTATTGTTATGGTCAGCCATTTTCAATGCCATCTCATTACTTTTCCCTCTTGTTGACCAGCAAGAAGTCAAATGCTGTCATATTATTTATTAAATTTCCCATTAATTGTATTTTATTAACGTCTACCCCTACCCAACCCTAAACCCAACCAACAGTACTGTAAAAATATTAATTATTGTTGTACAGTGTCACAAAAATTATGCTATATTGATGTGTGTATACCTTATCTCCTAGCTATATTTGTTAACTAAGGCAAACATGCTAGGAAAATATACATTTCAAGAGCTTGAAATTCAAAAAGTAGATGGCAGATAATCTGAAATCTTGTGCTGCCTGAAGCTTAATGAGTCCCATTGCTTATACATGTCAAAAAGTGTAGCTAGCTAGTGAAATATTAAGTGTAGCATACGTTAGAAAGCATAAATGATCACTGACTGAATTAAAAATGTAGGTGATTAGATTGTGAGGTAATTGCTGTTAATTCTTGACCATTTTCTGGCCTTTAGATTATTATAGGTCATGGAAATTCATCTTTTTACTTAATTCATGTAAATACTTTTAAGACTGGGCATTTGGCCGAATGGGAACCCTGAATATTACTACTCCTACTGTATTTGTCATATTTCTACTCATTTCTTGTTGTTACTTTTATTCTTCATGTAAATCAATATTAAATCAGTTCAAAACGTAAATAAATGTAGATGGTTTGACGTGCACCTTACATATGAACACGCTGAAGAAAAATCTTACTAAGTGTTTTTGGGTTGTAGCTAGTCCAAATATCTAAAGATTCCTAAATCAAGAAGCATTTTCTAGACAATTAAAACATATTGTCGTGTTTTCAGAAATAATATGTCAAACTTAAGTGGGGTTTTCCTTAAAACAAGCTAAATAATTTGCCAGTGGGGTAAGCAAAATAATGTTTTCTGTTTGAAACAAGATTATTTCACATCAGCCTTAAATTCCTTGTCTATATATTTGGATTTAGACCGTCCTCTGTCAAATCAGTCATATACTATAGCCTAATAAAATATCTATCTGGTAATTCATAGTAAATACATGTGCTTTTGAACTATACTAGTGAAGTGTTGTTGTTGTTTTTTACTGTTGTTAGTATTTACAACACTTGGTAATGAATACTACAGTATACTGTAGGAGTGAACTTACAAAGTGTTATAAATACTGTAATATTTTTGGTTTTAGTAGTGTAAACTGTGGTATATTGTAGTATAATATATACAGTTAGTTGTAGAAAGCAGTACAGTATTGAGTGATTTGTTTGTATTACTATACTTGTTATATACCACAGCAGATTAATTCAAGTACTTTACTATAGTATGGTTCAAAAACTCTATGGTTGGAGATCCAGTGTTGTTTTAGCACCTGATGTGTTATTGTTTATGGATATCATGTATTATACAGGCGGAAAGCAGTTAAAACATGTCCCCACTATGTATATACTGTATATAAATAAATAGTATGTAGCGCTGGGTAGATTACAATTAATCTATACTTTAAATCTCAACTGGGCTACAAATAAATGTTTTAGGTCAAAGGACTGACAAAAAAAGGTAAGACGGTTCCTCAACCAACCTTAAAAACCTTTAATTGAACATATGGAGATACTTTTTATCAATATATTTATTATTTTCACATCTGCAATTTACAGAGACAAATCAATGCACAAGTAAACATTATTTTCTAATCTTCCACCACCCTCCCCTTCCTGAAAAGACCATTTAAATTGATCTTATCATGATGCATTGAGCATTAGCGTTCAATATCGGAAGGAAAAAACAACAACAACAAAAATTGTTAATTAAAATAAATACTAAACATGGTGGCACAGTGGGTAGCGCTGTCACCTCACAGCATGAAGGTCGCTGGTTCGAGTCCTATCTGGGTCAGTTGGCATTTCTGTGTGGAGTTTGCATGTTTTCCCCGTGTTGGCGTTTGTTTTCCTTAGGGTGCTCCGGTTTCCCCCACAGTCCAAAGACGTGCTATAGGTGAATTGATTAAACCAAATTGGCCGTAGTGTATCTGTGTGCATGTGAGAGTGTATGGGTGTTTCCCAGTACTGGGTTGCAGCTGGAAGGGCATCCGTTGTGTAAAACGTATGCTGGATAAGTTGGGGGTTCGTTCCGCTGTGGCGACCCCTGGTGAATAGACAAACTGAGCCAAAGGAAAATGAATGAACGGATGAATCAACACTAAACAAATACATAATTGAATAACTATAATAACAATTAATACATTAACTAAAATGTTACCGTGTCACATCAGTCAATAACTTCCAAATTATTCATACTGTTAAACCTAACAGTGAAAATCACTAAATGAAATAAGTTCGTTTAACTTAAATTTTTGAAAACAGTTACTTTGACTTAATGAAAGAGTTATGGTAACTCATAAACTGATTACATTAAGCAGAACTTAAACTGAATGAGTATTAATGAATTATATATTTTTCTGTTAACTTAACTCTAATGCTAGAAGCACTACCAAACCATCTGAGTAGCTATATAGGACTTAATTCATTCTATTAATTAAACTCATACCGATTTAATAACTGTTGATAAATGTTTAAGTTAATAATATTCTAATTGTTTGACGATATCAACACATTCATTCATTCAATTTCCTTCGGCTCAGTCTCTATATTAATCTGGGGTCGCCACAGTGGAATGAACCGACAACTTATCCAGCATATGTTTTATGCAGCGGATGCCCTTCCAGCTGCAACCCAGTACTGGGAAACACCCATACACTCTCATTCACATACACTCATACACTACGGCCAATTTAGTTTATTCAGTTCACCTATAGCGCATGTCTTTGGACTGTGGGGGAAACCAGAGCACCCGGAGGAAACCCACGCCAACATGGGGAGAACATGCAAACTCCGCAGAGAAAGGCCAACTGACCCAGCCGGGACTCAAACCAGCAACCTTCTTGCTGTGAGGCGACAGTGCTAACCACTGAGCTATATATATTAATTTTACAGTACTTAAACCATTTTGCTTCAAAACTTAAATGGTTTTCCGCAATTGGTTCCCTCAAACAGTTTGAGCTAACTTGACTTATCAGGTTTTACAGCGTATAAAATAAGTTGTCTTCAGATTAAACATGATTTTTTTTCCCCAACAGGAACATAGGATGAATAGAGGTGCTTTTTTACCCCGCTTAAAAAAAATCTGAAGCTTGGATTACAAAATAATTGACATTACCATATTAAATTGTGAACAGTCATGCTTCTGATTTTTTGGGACTTGCAAAGCTGCGCATGGATGGATTTGCTCTTCAGTGTTTGGACTTTCAGCAGTGAAATTAAACCACACTGAACTGAACTAAACTGAACTTCAGCTCTGAAAACTGGACTGACAGTTTCAGTTTACTAGAACTTCTATGTTAAGCTGCTTTAACACAATCTACATTGTAAAAGCACTATAGAAATAAAGATTAATTGAATTGAACAGTCAAAATGAAACAATGTAAAGCAATGTAGGCTTATTTCCTAAAAATAAACAAATAATATATGACCACATAATCCATAAAAAGGAACCGCAATATGATTATAAACATAAAAAAAAATGTAAATACCATCTGATTACGAGTGCGTATTATTAGAAGTCTATTTACGTAATCAAGATCACATGCAGTCAGTTACTTCCCAGGATTGTGTAGTGTATACATTGAATTTACACCCTGGTCATTTAATATAGAAAGAAGAAACAAAATGCGTTTCTCTTTCCTGTTTACATGCACTATTCACTTTTTTTTTTGTTCCAATTTATGGTACCTGTGTAAAACGTAGGTAGTATAATCTCAGGTGACTCTCTGAGCTGTGTGCAGAGGAATAATCAAATCAGAGTGGAACTTGTAGTATTTTTGGCTCACAGTGAACATCACACAACTAAAAGGGAAGTTCAGAAAAATCACTGAACTATTACCCTGAGCAGTTTTGCTGTTACGGGGCTGTGTCTGTACCCGAGAGTGAGTAACATACATTTACTTCCCCTCTGGACTCTCCAACTCTGAGCCTAGGAGTCATGAGACTAAGCACATGACAATGTACACCTCATTCAACGTCCACAAGCATAAATGAATACTCCTTCAACATTTCATTGACATTTAAGGGATTCACTAAAGCTTTTTTCCCAATTTTAATAGTAGCGATCTACTAATAGCTGCAGTAAATGCACTCATAAATCTGCATTTTGAGCTTTTTATTTTGTATTCACATCATTTCATCCCAAAGAAATTAAGATTTTGTCATCATTTTCGCACCCTTTACTTCATTTAAGCCTTCACGAGTGTCTTTCTTTTTTCTGTTGAACACAAAAGAAGGTATTTTGACAAATGTTGGAAATTCAGTTGACTTTTATGTTTGTTTTCCTTACTATATTAAAGTCAATAATACAGGTATTCAGCTTTCCTTAAATTATCTTTTGTGTGTGTGTGTGTGTGTGTGTGTGTGTGTGTGTGTGTGTGT
>CAIGQW010055694.1:3849806-3865196 GCA_903798125.1 Danio choprae | reverse complement strand
ACCCATGTCAACCTAGTATAGCTCCTACCCATGTCAACCTAGTATGTACCGACTGTTCATTTTCTGTTGGTCTTAGTATACTTTGTAACTATAGAAGAGTCAAGCTTTAAAGTACACATGAAATCTAAACTAACGTTTGATTTTGTTAGCTCACATTGCAAGTTTTGTGGTGAACTTTTCATGTTCATATCATTAAGAAACAAAAATGTTTAAAAATTGTATCTGAAAATGCACTTGCTGTTTGTTTTTTAGTTGAATTGTCAGTTTACGTCTGTCTGAGGTATTGGGCGTGACTAACATACTAAACCACGCCCCTCCAGCTGTCAGTGTTTTGACAACAAACAGAAATGGTGAGGAGGAGGTGTCTGTTAGGTTTAATAACTCTTTTCCCCATCTTTCTGAATGAAACGCCCACTTTACTACATAAAATCAGCTCGCAGTAGAATAAAACAAGCCACGCCCTCTATTTTCTAATTTAATATTCCGTTTCTCTAGAAACTGCGACACATTACGAGAAAACTGTCGCTGCTTTCAGTTCATGTGGACTTTAAACAGGAAAATTATACATTATCTTTTGTATTTTTTGAACAGATGCCAATGATCTAATCCGATTCCATGATCTATGCTAAGCTAAGCTAAAAGAGCTCCACCAGACCCAGAGATCGGATGAATGGATTCAAAAATGATAAAACTCAACTGTTTAACTTTAGGGGAGTTATAAAATGAGCCTATCCCCCCCCCCCAAAAAGTGGTCTGTTCATTTAATAACCTGTCACTGAACATTGTAATACACTGCAACAATACACTGATATTTCCCAGTACTAGATGGCGGCTGGAAGGGCATCCGCTGTGTAATACATATGCTTGAATAGTTGGCGGTTCATTCCCCATGTGGCGACCCCTGATTAATAAAGGGATTAAGCCGAAGGAAAATGAATGAATACACCGATATCTCCTACTTCCCTAGCACAACCGCCTCACAGCAAGAAGGTCGCTGGTTCGAGCCTCGGCTGGGTCAGTTGGGATTTCTGTGTGGAGTTTGCATGTTCTCCCTGTGTTTGCATGTTCTCCCTGTGTTTGAGTGGGTTTACTTCAGGTGCTCCGGTTTCCTCCACAAATCCAATTCATTCATTCATGCAGTACAGGTGAATTGGGTAAGCTAAATTGTCCGTGGTGTATGTGTGTGAATAAGTGTGTGTGGATGTTTCGCAGTGATGGGTTGCAGCTGGAAGGGCATCCGCTGCATAAAAACATATGCTGGATAAGTTGGCGGTTCATTCCGCTGTGGACTAAGCCGAAAAGAAAATGAATGAATGAATACATGAATGAGGGATTAGTGCACAGGTGACCATCTGCTCGTCTGAATCACTGCATTGCAGCCTCAACCAAACTTCTTGAACACGCTTTTCTGCTGCAGTCACGACCCTATAAAAAAGAGAGAGGGCGCTATAGAGCTGCACTGTTCTTTTTACAGGCACTTTCATTTGACATCATTTTTTATTATCGTCATATAATTATCCAGCAATAAAATTGCAATAAAAAATATTAACATTCGTGGTTAAATAATGTTTTTGTTTATGATGTCACGTTAGCAATAGGAAATAAGGCGACGGAAATACATCATTAGAGCACGTCCAGGTCATGTTTTGAAGTCCAAAGAAATTAATTTATTCATTAATTTTTATTTCGGCTTAGTCCCTTTATTAATCTGGGGTCGCCACAGCGGAATGAACCGCCAACTTATGTTTTACGCATGCCCTTCCAGCTGCAACCCATCACTGGGAAACATCCACACACACCCATTCACACATATACACTACGGACAATTTAACCTACCCAATTCACCTATATCACCTTGTCTTTGGACTTGTGGGAGAAACCGGAGCACCCGGAGGAAACCCACGCCAACACGGGGAGAACATGCAAACTCCACTCAGAAATGCCAACTGACCCAGCCGAGGCTCGAACCAGCGACCTTTTTGCTGTGAGGCGAACGTGCTACCCACTGCGCCACCATGAGGTCCTCCAAAGAAATTTTATTTTGTATTTAATATTTATTTATTATAGAATAAAATAAATAAAACGCTGATGAATTAATTAATCAATGTATTTGTTTAATTTTGCATGTTTGAAACAGAATCACTGATCTATATAGAAAGACTGGTGAAGATTGTGTCTTTTGTGATGTTTTCTTTTATTTAGGGCTAAAACCAAAAGGACTTGATGTCTTTTGATTCAAAAATATAACATTAAGATGTTTTTGCACAACAGTGACAGTATCTGTATGGGAGTTAAGCACAAAAAGTGTCACATTAAGCTTGGACTTTTTACTTCCTATCTTATTAATGTATATTTAGTTGTTTTATTTTAATAGACAGCTTTCTGTTTAAAGCAATGCTAATTTCAGTGAAATTATGATAATGTTAAAAATAATAGACTAAATACCTGTTGTCTTTAACCAACAAATCAACTTCTTATTACTATCTTCAGATTTTGCTCTAAAACCGGCCAGACTACTTCAGAAATCTCTGGATAATATTGCACAAAGAAATCTTTTCTTCTTTTGTTTTGACAATTAGACATTAAAACGTGTAAAGATTTAATATAATTTCTTTAATAATTTAAATGTTATTTTAAATATTTAAATATTAACATGATTAATAATAAATATGGGCCTCACAGTGGTGCAGTGGGTAGCACGATCGCCTCACAGCAAGAAGGTCGCTGGTTCGAGCCTCGGCTGGGCCAGTTGGCAATTCTGTGTGAAGTTTGCATGTTCTCCCTGTGTTGGCGTGGGTTTCCTCCGGGTGCTCCGGTTTCCCCCACAAGTCCAAAGACATGCGGTACAGGTGAATTGGGTAAGCTAAAAAATTGTCCCTAGTGTATGAGTGTGAATGGGTGTGTGTGGATGTTTCCCAGTGATGGGTTGCAGCTGGAAGGGCATCCGTTGCGTAAAACATATGCTGGATAAGTTGGCGGTTCATTCCGCTGTGGCGACCCCAGATTAACAAAGGGACTAAGCCGAGATGAAAATGAATGAATGAATAATAATAAATATATAATATTTAAATATTGATATAGATCCCCTTCTATTCATTCATTCGTTTTCCTTCAGCTCATTTTAAACCTGACACTAAGTATGTGCTCATTTGCATACATTTCTAGAACAAATATAATTAAATAGTGCCACATTTGCATATTCAAACATGACATTTTAGAAAACTCAATCAGTTCTGTTTAACCCTGGGTCACCTTAAAATGATATTCATTCATTTTCTTTTTGGCTTAGTCCCTTTATTAATCAGGGGTCGCCACAGCAGAATGAACCGCCAACTTATCCAGCATATGTTGAACACAGCGGATGCCCTTCCAGCTGCAACCCATCACTGGGAAAACTCCCCTTCTATATATTATTAAAATGGACATCAATTCTGTAATGAACATTCATTCATTTTCTTTTCGGCTTAGTCCCTTTATTAGTCTGGGGTCGCCACAGCGGAATGAACCGCCAACTTATCCAGCATATGTTTTATGCAGCGGATGCCCTTCCAGCTGCAACCCATCACTGGAAAACATCCACACACACCCATTCACACATTCTCATACACTACAGACAATTTAGCTTAATTATTTACTTTCAAACAAAATGTAACTGCTTGTTGTCAATATTCAAGAACTGAATACAAATTACATGCAAGCTCTCTACAACAGATGTTTCTGAAACACAGCAGCAGAAAATACATAAATAGTCAATTAAACTGATCAGTGGGAGATTACCATAGCAGTACATGAAGAAAACACCATAAATATATAAGTCCAAAATCAATCCAGTTAATTAATAATGACAATTTAACATCTGCCTCTGGGTACTGTCGCTACTCTCGCCTGGATGGATGGGAAAGCGCGAACGTCAGAAAGGGGTTTAGCCTTCAAGTCCTGGGACGAGCTTGACATCTGATTGACAGCTGTCTAGACTTGTAGCTACGCGAGTTTGAAAATAAACCCCGCCTACTTAAGATTCTCAGCCAATGGAGTTTAATAGGAGGAGGCGGGATTTGCTAAAGCATTGTTTACGTCTGTCGTGAAAGTAGGTCACAGGAAAGTGTGACAGTTAGCTGGTGGACAGAATCCGATTGCTTTTTGCAGATCCACACATTATTGCAGTATCATAATAACATCTCTAGGTACAGGAGGCTTTAACGGTCGCGGTGGTATCCCTGAAAGACGGGTAAGTTTGCTTGTTTTTGTCCTAGAGAATGTAGCAGTCAGGATGTAGCGGCTGCTAAGTCTCCGTTAGCCCCAAGATCATATATATGCAAAAGCCTGTTGCACTTCTTTACTATTTGCATTATATATCGATACTATGTTAAAACCCAATTAATATTAGTTGGTATTAGCGTGATTGAAAGATAATTTCTTTTCTATAAGCGAAAAAGCCTGCAGACTAGCTCTCGATGACTTTCTGTGAGGCCTAACGAGGGAAAATTGTATGGTTTTATTTCCTGGAATCTATCTTTAGGAACTACGAGACTTGTCGTATTGTTGTCTAATGACTGTTTATGCAGACTGAATGTATAGTGATGTTATTGACAATAAAAGTAACCGTGTTGTCAGCTGGTGTTTACATGACATGTCGCGCGCGAAATACTAGGGAAGTTTAGCTTTACGAGAGCAGTGCACGCGCAACGAGATCAGGATATTAAACTCGTTTTTTGACATTATAAAGTAATGTGACGCTTTAATCAGGGAGCACATGTGGAAAACGTGTTTATTATTTTATAATTATATTTTATGACACAGTTTAACACTTACAGTGGTATTTAAACGTTATTTTATTGGAAATAACAGTGAAGTGTGAATGGCTGTGAATGGCAAATAACTGTGAATGGCAAATAACATATTTATCATGCATCTTAAAGAGATAGTTCACCCAAAAATTAAACGTTCCTCAGCATTTAATCGGGTGATTATAAACTTTTATGAATTTCTTTCATCTGTTGAAAAGCACAAAACAAGATATTCTGTAGAATGTTGGGGGAAAAACATCCATTGACTTGCATAATATGAACAAAACATACCATGGAAGTTAATGGCTGTTTGTTTCTCAATATTCATCAGAATATCTTTAGTTGTGTTAAGCAGAAATAAGAAACTCAGACAGGTTTGGAACAAATGAAGGCAGAGTAAATGATGATGATGGAATTGAAAGCACAATGTGTACTATTTTTAAGGAACATATCTAAAAACCACTAGAACCGAGTTATATATTTTGTTGACCCATGTACTTACATTAGCCCAAACGTTTTGAAGAATATTCAAATCCAGAGAAATATCTAGTGAGATGAACTGTGTGTGCATGCTAATGACGTCACACTCTCCATTTCCTCTTTTGTTTTACAGAAATCAGGAAAACACCAAAGACACTTTAATATGTTGTGTGTTTTATTAGACTGCAGAGAGCACCATTATAACAGAATCCTAGAATGTAATTGGTCGGATAAAACAGCGTTGATTTTTCCGCCATGTGATCATGAGTGGAAGAACTGGAAGTGGTGGATTGTGACATAATAAAAGCTCTGTTGTTTTTGTGTTGCATTGCACTCATCTCTCATTAGCAATTGCTTTAGCGATGTTTCACTTCAACAGCTTTCAGCCTCACTCTACTTCGTACAACCCTGATAATATGTGTTAAATACTTTAACTCATCCATCAGCATGATTTCTGCAGGAGTCCCATAGGATACAATTAAGACCATGATTTCTGAACTCCACACTCAGTCGTGGCGTCATTAAAATACACCTTGTTTGTTTTGAATATGTGCCCTCTAGTGGCAAAAGTTACATACTGTGTCTTCGAATACTTTCATCTATATATTTTTTTTGACAATGTGTTTGCTCTAGTGTGACGTTTTCTTTTGCTATATAACAAAGAACTGTTGTGTCTGTGGTTGACAGGTGTGGAGGCTCTAGTTTGGCATGTCAAGGCGGAGCAGAAACAGCAGGGCGTGGAGGTACGTGTGGAGTGGAATCAGACGGGATGCAGATGCGAGAGCGCTGGTGCTGGCCTCCGAGAGTGACGAGTGGAGTTACGATCGACAGCAGGTGGGTGAGGATGATGTGTAGATGCCTTTAAATAGGGCTGAACAATTTAATTGCATTTGCAATAACATTGTAATATTGTAGAACAAAGTAACAACTCCATAGAAGCCATGGTTTACAGTGAATTTGTAACAACTAAGTGGCGTAGTTAAAATGTGCATTTTTTATTCAATGTTTAACGTAATCTCAGCTAAAAAAATGAAATGAGGGTGGGAACCAAAGTAGCTCCTCCCCTTTTTAGAAAAACAGTCAATAGCGTTTTGTTTTTATCACCGCTTTGCCAGTGAGAGTGGTTGAGCTCAAGCGCATCAAATGAAAAGCAAATTCAATTCAATTCATGTTTATTTCTATAGCGCTTGTACAATGTAGATTGTGTCAAAGCAGCCTAACAGAAGTTCTAGTGAATTGAAAATGTCTCAGCCCTGAGTTTTGAGATCTTAAAGAGCGGGTTGGATTGTAGCGAGACAGATGGTTGGTTAGATAAACAGGAGCTAGATTATTTAAAGCTTTATAGGTAAGAAGCAATATTTTATAATCAATACAAAACTTAAGAGGCAGCCAGTGTAAGGAGGATAAAATTGGGGTGATATGATCATATTTTCTAGACCTGGTAAGAACTCTGGCAGCTGCATTTTGTACTAGCTGAAGTTTATTAATAGAGGATGCTGGGAAACCAGCGAAGAGAGATTACAGTAATCCAGCCTAGAAGTCATAAAAGCATGATTTAGCTTTTCTACATCTGAGATGGATAGCATACTTCCTAACTTCCTAACAAGGCGGTTTTTGTGGCATGGGAGATATGAATTTTCAAAAGTTAAATTGCTGTCTAATATAACAACCAGATCTTTTACAGTAGAGCTAATGCTAACTTTGCATCCCACTAATTGTAGGTCGAGTTGTGAGATCTGCTGTGTACAGGATTTAGGCCCAATAAGTAATAATTCTGTTTTGTCTGAGTTTAAAAGAAGAAAATTGTTGGTCATCCAGTCTTTAACATCTTTAATACACTCAGTTAGTTTAGACAGTTCAGATGTCTCATCAGGTTTTGTTGAAATATATAATTGAGTATCATCTGCATAGCAGTGAAAGCTGATCCTGTGTCTTCTAATAATGTCTCCCAGGGGTAGCATGTATATCGTAAACAGCAAAGGGCCTAAAACTGATCCTTGAGGCGACCCATACTTTACTGGCCTGACTTGTGAAAGTTGTCCATTTATATTGACAAACTGGTAACGGTCAGTTAAGTATGGCCTAAACCATTGTAGAGCCTGTCCTTGAACAGCTGTAGAATTTAAGCGATCTATGAGGATATTGTGGTCGATGGTGTCAAATGCAGAACTGAGATCAAGTAAAACTAGTTATGAGATGCACCCTTGGTCAGCAGCTAAAGAGCATATGAGAAGCGTCTTGAAGGAGGCGGGGCATGTCAGATGCTAAAGAGCGTTTGATTTGTCAAGATTTGACTTGAAACTGAAGTATGAGGTGACTTGAAAAACATTGTTGATCCACTTAGGAGGAGGTGACAAACTGCAAGCTTTACATGTTTATATCAGTTTTATATTTTCTGAAAGCGTATTTTGACACTGTTTTGGAGCACACTAACTTATAGATATCCTCAAAACTAACAGACTGAAACTAACATCCAAACATTTAAATTTAACGAGACCTTTCAGCATGATGTGGAGTGGCTAAAACTCACTTTAGCTGTTATAAATTTACCATAAAACATAGCTTTATGGGTCTTAATGGTTATTCCATATCTAGCAAAAAAAACAACAACGGCTGCGTCCGAAACCGCATACTTCCATACTATTTAGTACGCTAAAATCAGTATGCGAGCAGAGTAGTATGTCCGAATTCATAGAATTCGAAAAACAGTATATGAGAAGTACCCGAATGACCTACTACTTCCGGCGAGATTCTGAAGTGCACATCCCATGCATGCTGCGCTATCCCATGGTGGCCCACGAGAGATTTCATGAATGGGAGTGAAGCGACGCAACTGACGTGGGTAGGTCACGTGCTCATGACAAAATGGCGGATGTAGTACGTCCGAATTTCATTCATACTGCTCACATTCATACTGTATAGAACGTACTTTTCTAAAGGCTGTGTTGTACGTTTAAATTCAAATGCAGCACCTATTGAGTAGTAGGCAATTTCGGACGCAGCCAAATGCTTTCTTTGGCGCAGTACTGTTTGTGTTTTGTTTTGTGTTTTTTTTTTTAAAGCTTTGAAAGCTGCTCAACCAATCAGAATCAAGGACCAGATCTATCCATTTTATAAAGTAGTTTTTAAAGTAGTGAAGTGATGCCATTTTGTTAATCATGTATCAGCATAAGGGTAAAAAAAATCTTTATACAAGCTGATGGATTAAAAATTATTTAGCTGACTATATGGATAAACTAACTGATAAAACTAAACAAATACTATAGTAGAGTAATTATGTTTGTTTTTATTTTATGTAGCCAGGTATTAAGTATTTATCTTAGAAAGATGGTAAATAATCACATGCATTAATATTTTGTGTTAGTTCAAAATCTTGTAAGTACCCCCCAGTAAGACTCCAGAGTTTTTCCATGGAGTGCCCTATCAAAGGTTAATACGCATCTGTATTATTCAAAGACAGGGAAAAAGAATCTTTATATACATAGTGTAACTTTAAGCCTTTAAAAAACTTAAAGCCTTTTTAAAAAAATAAAAAATAAATATATATATATATATACACAATACAGTACAAAAAGTTAATGATAGATATTTATAACAGTATTTATTCATCTTTGTTTTTTAACGCCATACATTTTTTGTCTCATATTAGCTCACAGTGCATTAAATAATATTAACATGCACACCTCCTGTCCTGCAGTACAGTGACTCTGATTCTGAAGCCGAGTATCCTGCCATTGTGCCGGCAGTTCCCAGTGCGGTCCCGGTGACTGGAGAGTCTTACTGCAGCTGTGATTCACAGATGGAGCTCAGCTGTAACCCGCGCCTCAGAGGTTACACACACTTACGGGACTGCCACTGTGGAGAAGATGACCAAGGTGAGGCCGTGGGCTACATCACTGCTTTTATCCCCGTACTTGGATGTTTCTTATTTTTGAAAAATGGTAGTGCCATGTTTTGGTTCAGATTCACAAACTATCTATTTGATTTTTGATTTGATTAAGTGAATTTAGATTTAATATAAATGCTATTGATATTTCAACAAATGATCAGTGGACACATTATTTCAGGTGCACATTAAAGCACTTTTCAGATGAATGGTATATGTAGTCATAATATGAAACATAGAAAAAGGTTTTCACCAACAGTGGGAGCATATACATCGATTCTAAGTTTCAGTCAGGGGCACTGAATTTGGATTTTTTATTTAATTATATATATATATAGGGCCGTTCACACCTAGGCCTGTCACGATATCTATTTTTTGTTGTATAATATATTGCACCAAAAATGTATTGCGATTAAACTATATTATTGTGATATTTTTTTTAAGACCATTTCATGCCACTCATATATATTGCCAGAATGACAATATTATAGGATCATAATGCAAGTACACTCTTCCAAACAACACATAATATTTTATTCTTAAGAATATTTCATTTAATTATAGTCATTTAAACAATTTAATAATTATGCATTGGAATCAGGATGTGAAAACACATATCCTAAATAAATAATAATTGTTAACAAAAACATGCAAGGTAAAAAATAACAGAGGCTGCGATATCTGCTACCAGATCTATTTTTAGTTGTCAGGCACCCACATGAAAATATGCTATAGTAATTTATATTAAATACTACAGTGTTTTTAACACTCCATTAGAGATAGAGATGTTGCACAATCAGCTACAGTGTTGCTAGAATTGTTTTTTATGTATGGGCGATATATATTGCATCACCAAAAATGATTGAGGTCATGTCCATGTGTTGTGCGATAAGTTCATATATTGATTATTGTGACAGGCCTATTCACACCAAACGTGGCTTGTGCAAATAGATAATTAGACGCCTGAACATTATGAGCGTACTTGCTTCATTCGGCGTCAAAAGAGCATCATTCGCTGAAATTTACTTTACGATAGATGCAGATTCACATCATGGGAGGGGCCTCTGTCTGCCTGGTAACTCCGGCGTGTCAAACGCCTGAAACGCTCAATTCGTGCCACCTCATTCGCACAAATCCCATTGCAGGATGTCTGATTGCGTCTTTGCATTGACTTAACATTTAAATCACTCATTCATCCGCGTCTGGTGTGAACGTACCATTAGACCTTATATCACTTTAACTGGCATCATAACTGCCAGGTTGATATTTTGTGCATGGGTTATCATTCTCTGGGTCAACAGAGGAACTCAAAATTTGATTAGATGGGTGTCATAAACACAAAAATGGTTAAAAAAAAAGTGATGTAAGGGTAATGTCTCTGAATTTCTTTTATTTTAGACTTGACTGACTGCTCACATCAACACTCGCCTAGATGGACAATTCAATACTTTTTTTCGACACGGTTTATTTGAACTTTCCAGCTGAAATATATCCCTCCTGTGAACCCTAATTTCTTCTCAAATATTATCCAAGTGATGTTTAACAGAGCAAGGGATTTTCACAGCATTTCCTAATACTTTTTCCTTCTGAAGAAAGTTTGACTTGACTTTTAGTTTGACTGGAATAAAATAAAAATCTTAAAAACTAGGAAAATATTACCAAGAAATTAATTTTTTTGATCGGTATCAGAATCACTGTTGTTCAATGCCTAATTAACCTAGTTAAGGATTTAATTTGCACTTTAAGCTGAATACTAGTATCTTGCAAAATAACTAGTGCTGTCATCTTGGCAAAGACAAAAGAAATGTTAATAGAAATTATTTATTAAAACTATTATGTTGAAAAATCTGTTGAAAAATCTTTTAGTCAAACAGAAATATATTTTTAAAACCCATTTCACCGCTTTTGACAATCATATTGAATGAATCAACTTTAAAAAAGATGAATTGAAAAATAAATGTATTTGCCCAGTCGTAGTAATGGTGTTCTGTGATTGGCTGTTTGTCAGATTTTGACTGGGTGTGGGACGAGGGCAGCCGGTCGTCTGCGACGCTGCTGAGCTGTGAGAACAGGAAAGTGAGCTTCCACTCAGAATACAGCTGTGGGACGGCAGCCATCCGTGGCTCCAGAGAGCTCTCAGAGGGACAACACTTCTGGGAGATTAAAATGACTTCTCCTGTCTACGGCACAGACATGGTGAGAGACCAAAGTGCAAGTTCTGGTATTCAATATTGTTGTGGTAAATAGGGGGATTTCTTATACATCTCATCTAGAAAGGGGTGATGCTAAATCTAGGGATATTAAAGGGAAAGTTCACCCAAAAAACTAATTCTGCCATCATTTTTTTTTCTGATGAAGTCAATGGTTGGTTCTTTAATAACACTTTAATATAATGGTCCATTAGTTAATGTTAGTTAATGTATGTACTAACATGAGCAAACAGGTATTTTTCATCATTGTTAAGGTTAGTTAATGTTATTTCAGTTATATAATGTTAGTTCATCTTAACTCGTGGTGCATTATAATGTTAAAAAGCACAACTTTGGATTTGGATAATGCAGTAAATGTTGAATTACGATAAATAAATGATTTACAAGATTATTCATACTTAATGTTAGTAAATTCATTAACTAATTTTAGTTAGTTACCAGAGTTTTGAACTACTGGAGTGTGAGGAAATGTTCATTTTTGGGTGAGCTTTCTCTTTAAGTAATATGACTGATTCAGCAATCTGAAGCATATTTGTCAGCATGCAGCTAATCAGAATGAAACTTGCTGAATCAGTGGAGTTTTCATAAATGTGAGAGACATTTCAGTTGGTTCTTAAAAATGTGAACACTACAGTCGAGAAATATATACTTTTATTCAGTAAAGGGGCATAAAATTGACCAGTGAACATTAACACTGTGTCCTATTAACACGACAAGCAATTTGTCTGTCTGCACCAAAAGCGTCGCAGCATGACAGAAACATTTAAATACCAGCCATTGCGCTCCCAATGAATTGGTAAAGGTTTTTAATCCAATTAATACATAATAACAAACCTCTTTAACATTATTTAAGTGACTGATGTTGAGTCACAGTTCTGACTTTCATTTTCAAACTGTCTACTAGTTATTTTATTTTCAAGAGCTGAGGTGAACTATCTGCTGCCGCTTTCAGTAGTATGGCAATAAATGTCATGTAAAATGATATTTAACCTCACATTGGAAGCATTTAACACTGAATAAAACACAATCAGTACCTGAGGTGATCATTTTCATAGTAGTTCATGCTGTTGTTCTGTTGCGATGTCGCAGAAATAGAAAGCATTTCTAAAATAGATATTTTGCGCGTAGCTGTCGCAGATGGTAAGACAAAAGCTGGTTTTAATATGCAAAAAAGATACCTTTTCTCACGTGTTGTTAGGACACGGTGTAAGACATAATGTTACAAAAGATTATATTTAAAGTAAAATATTTTCAGGTATTAAGCCGTCTTAAACACTGATAATAGAATGCACCAAATCGCTGTATTACAATTATTTTCAAAAGGATCATGTGACATTGAAAATTGGTGTATAAATAAACTAAATAATGTACTGGTGTAAGTGAAATAAATTTAAATAGAAAACCTATTTAAAGGGGCAGTTCACCCAAAAATGAACACATGTCTCACAGTTTACTCGCACTCTAGTGGTGCTAAACTTCTGTTGAACACAAAATGGGATAAAAGCAGCCATTGACTTCCAAAGTAAGAACAAATAAAATACCATAGAAGTTAATAGCAGTTTTTTTTACGTATTCTTCAGTATATCCTACTTTTGGTTCATCAGAAGAAAGAAACCTAATATTAATATTTAAATAATATTCTATAATATTTTTCATAATATTTAAAGGTAATTAAAGCATGAACCCAAACATGAACAATTACTGGTAAGCAAATCATTAAAGACATTTTAGCTGAAATCATAGTATTTGACAATTCATAAATTCAAGTCCAATATTACTGGCTCCTGAATAGGGTTGGGTACTGAAACCCGATGCCATTAGTTATGTAACCGTTTTAAAAGCATCGATTTAGCACCATTATCGAAATGACCCTAAACAATACCCAACCTTACTCCTGAAGATACATTGCAGTCTTGAAGCGAAACATTCATTCATTAATTTTCTTTTCTGCTTAGTCTCTTCATTAATCAGGGGTCGCCACAGCGGAATGAACTGCCAACTTATCCAGCGTATGTTTTACGCAGCAGATGCCCTTCCATCTGCACTGCAACAATGGGAAACACCCATACACACTCATTCACACACATACGCTATTGTAAATTTAGCTTATTCAATTCACCTATAGCGCATGTCTTTGGAATTGTGGGGGAAACCGAAGCACCCGGAGGAAACCCACGCGAACACGGGAAGAACATGCAAACTCCACACAGAAATGCCAACTGACCCAGCCGGGGCTCGAACCAGGGACCTTCTTGCTGTGAGGTGACAGTGTTACCCACTGCGACACCGTGACGCCCCTTAAAGCAAAACAATTAGTCCGTTACAAATAAAAGTATACAAAATGATTACCAGCCTCTGCAGGCATTCCTGAACGTCATCATTATAGTCTGAAATGCAAATCATCCACTATCATATAATAACATTTCTTGCACAGATCCTTCACGAGATCTCAACGTGTCTTGAGGACTCACGGGTATTAGTTTTGTTTTGCCTGTCTGTGTTTTCGTGACACTAAAAGATCTGGTAACCATTGACTTGCATTTTCACCAAGGAGCACAGTTTCAGCTGCAAATCTTCTTTAATGTCCTGCTATAGAATAAAGAAAAGTATATTAAATTGAATCCTCTCTGTGTTGGTGTAGATGGTTGGCATTGGCACCTCAGATGTGAATCTGGACAAATACAGACACACGTTCTGCAGTCTGCTGGGTAAAGATGAAGACAGCTGGGGTTTGTCTTATACAGGTAAAACGGGTTCTGTTTGCGAACACATACTTGCGGTCACCTATGCATCATATGAAAATCGTTTGTTCATGCTTTTTGTCAGGTCTGTTACATCATAACGGTGACAAAGTGAGCTTTTCGTCACGTTTCGGACAGGGCTCCATTATCGGGGTTCACCTGGACACTTGGCATGGCACCCTCACATTCTACAAAAACCGCAAGTGCATCGGTAAGAGCCACTGTTCACATGACAGACTCCATTTGGCTGTGATCATATCTTGTTTCTGAAATGTAGTACACATTTGTAGGTGTCACTTTACTGATAGATGAGGTAATGTATGTACAGTAGTGAAGTGTTGTTGTTAAAGAAATGCCAACTGCGTTTAGTAACCAGAAAAACATGTTTGTGACATTAAGTATATCTATGTACAGCAGGGAAAATGAGTATTGAACACGTCATGTTTTTTCTTGGGAGCTGTTGACATGGAATTGAACCAGATTTTGGTAAAAACCCAAACAATACAAACATAAAAATAAAACAAAACAAAAAAATCTGATAAATGAGTTATGTGTAATAACAATGAAACAACACTTTAAAAAAGGAGAAAGTCCTGAACTACTGAAATGTGTTTAATACTATATATAAAAGGCTTCTTTGGTGGTGGCAGCTTAAAGACGAGTCTCGTATGGAGAATGAAGTCTTTTCACAGACTTCAACAGAGTGTGAGAATCTTGATGGTTCTGTGGGTCTCGTCTATCAAATCTGAGCTTTATTTTGTATTTTCTATTGGATTGTAGTCAGGTGATTGGCTGGGCCGTTCTACAACTTGATTTTCTTTCTCTGTAACCATTTGTGAGTTTCCTTGGCTGTGTTTTAGATCATTGTCTTGCTGAAATGTCCACTCTGGTTTCATCTTCATCATCCTGCTAATGTAGATGTTGGACTGAAGCAGCTAATTTTCATTTACAATGAGGAGAGGCAGAGGGTTGCTGAAGAAATACTGAGAGATTTCAGCTGCTGTCTGGGCTTTCACTGCCTTTCTACTCCTCCCTTTCTTCATGCATTATTTTCTTCTTACTTTTTCCCTGTGTCGTTTAATTTTATTATGCATAACTTTATTTGTAAACTAATTAGATTTGTTTTCTTTGCATATATGGATTTCTTTTGCTGTTACCAACATCCTGGGAAGGTCAACAGCACCTTTAGAAGTATGTTTTCTGAGAAAAATGGTGATGGGTTCAATACTTATTTTCCCCACTGTGTGTGTGTGTGTGTGTGTGTGTGTGTGTGTGTGTGTGTGTGT
>CAIGQW010055694.1:3827539-3844806 GCA_903798125.1 Danio choprae | reverse complement strand
TGTGTGTGTGTGTGTGTGTGTGTGTGTGTGTGTGTGCGCGTACTTGTTTATGTGGTTTATGAGGACAGTGAATAGTATAATGACATGGGTATGACTTAGTTGTACTCTATTACTGTGATTTACGAGGACATACCTTGTCCTCCTAATTCAAAATGCTTAAAAAGCATACTCAATGGGGTCTTTTCACATTAAAAATTTGGTAGGGACAGGTAAAGGCCATATAATAAGCAGTTTTTACAGTATAAAATACATTACGCCTATGGAGAGTCCTCATAAACCTTATATACAAGTGTGTGTATTGTATGTGTATTTCCAGAGACTTTTCTGTTTCCCTGAAAATACCTTGATGCAGTTTTGTCAAACTGACTGATGCTAACTGGATTATTTGATTCAGTTTTCAATCTGTGCAACACCATCTATCTCTACATGAGGTTCATATTGAATTCATATGGGGTTTATATTGCAGGTTTTGTAATTCGTTGTTTTAAAAAACAAAAAAGAAGAGCAAATCATGTTTTTGTTATGCATAAAGCACTTTTTGCGCTTATTATATGTATAGAAATATATACAGGTCCTATACTGTGTTTTACGCGTGTTGTATGTCATAAGCTCTCTCTCTCTCTCTCTCTCTCTCTCTTTATCTTTGTCTGTCTTCTCTTGCTTCTTCAACACCATACATTAAGCATGGCCTTTTATACGAGTCAAAAAATTATATATGCATTTAATAAAAGGGGCTGAATATGTTTTTGTTTGTCCTTTTTGAAATCTTAATAAAGGTTTTCAAAAATCAACTCTAGTGTTGCTCTTATTCTCTTACACACTGGATTTAAAGTACACTTTTCATCAAAAATAACAAATTTATGGCAGCACGGTGGCTCAGTGGTTAGCACTGTCGCCTCACAGCAAGAAGGTTGCTTGTTTGAGTTTTAAAATCTGAAATGAAGCCTTGAAGTTTTAAAATCTGAGCCAAATGTTTTGTTCATAAAGCCGTCAGGTTTTGCATGCACTTCAAAAATAATAATGATAAATTCCTTCAGTATGTGTTGTTTTAAATGCAGATGCATTTCCTCATGATTCGCATCACTGATTTGTTTGTTTTCTGAGGAACGGAACAAAATGAAGTTTACAATTCAAAATGTGTATAAAACTAATTGTTCTGAGCCTGATGTCTTATACTGGACAAAATGGTGCAGTGAAACAGGCCTACAAAGCTGATTCATGATATTTGATTAATATACAGAACTGTGCAAAAGTCTTAGGCCACTGCTATTTTCATCAACAACAACAACAAAAGGTTTAAAGTCGGTAATTTCTATATTTTTCTGTAGCGTGTCATCTTAAAATACCATAAACATTATTTTTGTCATTAATTGTAATTCTACAGTGAGATTATTGTCTGACAACAGCCAGTGCTGCACACAGAGATCTGATCTGATCTGATCATCATTCAATCTGTCTGGAATTACAGGAAGAAACCGAACAAACGAAATCCAGAAGAACTTTGGCAACATCCCTAAGATGCTTCAAAAACTGCCTGCAAAGCTACAGTGCTGTTCAAGGTTTTAGGCACTTGTGTAAAAATGCTGTAAATGAGGATGCTGTCAAAAACAATGCATAAATATATTTTATTTATCAATTAAACTTCTATTAACTAAATCAAATCAACATTTGGACAAACGATGACCACACGTTGTCGCGCATGGTGGTATTATATGCTGTATGTATGAGAGATGTATAATATGCCGTTGCGCGTGTTTATTAGTCTGAAACTCTTCCGCGCGCATGAGGAGATTGTCAGCATTCTCTGACGTCGCGTTCTAAATATTCAATCAGCATTCTATAGATCCCCTCAGTTCTCCGTCAGTTATCTCTCAGTGCGTCCGGAGTTGCTGTTGTACTTGACCAAGGCGAGTTCATTTTCACGAAGTCTTTTCAGCCACGCCAATTTCACGAAGTCCGCTTCGTGAAGCTTCACTCGGGCCCGTCTGTGTGTAGTTCTTCGCGGTTAGCGTACGTAAACGCAATATCGCGAAGAATATTACGCGTTTGCTGCTCGAAATATGCCGTCCAGCAGCATCCGGCACGGACTGGCACTCGGTTTGCTTGTGTACTTGAGGTGAGGCGGCACGTGCACGCTTTGAATGGGTGCTGCTACGCGGGGCTCTGAGGACCCTCAGGGGAGCAGCATGGCCCACTTTATTGCTCTATTTTAAACTATAGTTTAACTCGTACAAGACATTAAATGACTGAAAACTCCGGGAGGTTTGTACAGCCCACTTGGGGTTTTCTCAGACCTTCATTTAACCACCACGTATATTCTGTAAGTTTCAGATTGTTGTTTTAGGATGGGTCCAACAGGGCAATACTTTATCTAAACGCCTGGATTGAGTTTTTATTTTGTCCTATATATAGCCCGCTCCAGTACAATGCATTTTCATATAACTTGGTGTGATAATAGTAAATAAAGTAGTCCAACAAACAAATAGTTGCTACAAATATACATGTATTTCACTCCAGAGTATTAAAAAAAATTGGTTTCTGATTAAAAAGGGGGTTTCTGTATAGGACATCATGTGGCATATGCAGTATTTTCTAATCCTGTATGACACCGAAAGAAATATCGATATATCAATAAAACTCGATATACTGCCCAGCCCTATATTTTTACTTTTTAGATTTACTACAGTTACCTACTACTATATACCTTTGAAGTATCAATATGGACTCTTTGGTTCTTTTGAAAAGGTACTGCCCCAGTGACAGCTCCCATACCTTTATTTTCGAGAGTGTATAATAAGCTGACAGAAACAAGTACTTGTCTGCAGCCCTTAATGGGCAACATATTGATCTGTGATGATATGGTAACGCTAATGTTATGTGTTGTGAACCCTGACTAAAAAGCTACAAGTGTCCAGCAGTTGGTGCCCCAAACCAAGCTCTTGTGCATCACTGATAGAATAGAATGCGTGTGTTTGAAAACGTAACATTCTGTAGCGCGTTTAGTTAAGGCCAGTTGGCGATTTCAGTCATAGGCTTCCTTCATGTTCTCATTGATGACATGCAGTCTAAACAGCCTCTCTTTCATTGTGTTTAACGATTTTGTATCTTCTTGGACACTTGTTTGCAGTTTGTTTGGACGGGAATTACGAGACAGATTTTTTTTTTTTACTTAGCCAATGACCAATGAAAAAAATAAATAAACATACACTGCAGTTTAAAGGAAAGTAGTGCAGTAAAAGTACAGATTTTTTAAAACTGCTTGTATAGTACAGTTCCAGAAAAAAGCTAATTACAGATCTTTCCATATCCTGAAAAATGCGCAACGCTTATTAAATAATAATAAATGTTTCTTGATCAGTAAATCAGCATATTAGAATGATTTTCGAAGAATCTTATGATATATGTCACATTGTGATGTAAAACTAAAATAGTGTACTGTTTTAACTGTTGGATCAGTGTGTGTCCAAGTCTACGCGGAACTGGAACGCGCACGCGTTTTTCGCACGGACAACTTTGCTCGACGGACAGGAGCGAGTGTGACGTATTTGTGTGGAGGTCAAGTCAAACAGGCAGGTAAGATAACAGAAAACGCGTTGCAATGTGAGCGCAAACTTGATCATTTCATTTACTGTCCGTTGTTGGCTTTTGCTGTAGTGTTTGTGTTTCTCCTGTATGATACCTGCTGTTTCTAATTGAATGCTTTTAAACACGTGCGAGTGTGTGTGAGAGACTGCAGCTGGTGCTTACTCTAAACCAATGACTTCAGATGTTCATCACACACTTGACACCAAACCTCGAAAATAACGAGGACATTTGGCAAAGGGGACACTAAATTGTGTGTCATACACTGTGCTATCGCTAGATTAGGGCGTGTTAATCCCTATAACTTTAAGTCACATCTCTATTGAGTTCCTTTCAAATGAAATGCGTGCAAACCTGTAACAATGTGTTCATGTGATTGAACACTTATGATAGTTCATAATTTAAAAGCCATTAAAGTTTATGTGAGGTTGAAGAGTGGTCTGACGCAAAAAAACAAGCACATATCCAATCCATATATCAGTGTATCATACTTTTAATAATTGATAGTTTGTTATTAGATTTATAATACAACATTAAACCTCAACATAAAAAAGGTTGTAAACTGATTTCAGTTCATTTTAAGTTACCCTAGAAGTGTTCAAACTGCTTGTTATGTGACTAAAATTTAAAGTAAAAAATTTTTAGTAAAATTTACTGACCATAAATAATTTCTACTGACCTCATGAATCTTTGTGCATCAGTTCATTAACAGCTTGAATAAACTAGGGAAAGTGTTTCATCTATTGTTGATATTTGTTATATTCTAAGATGAATCTAATGGGGGAAACTATGTAACATTAAAATTATAAAACATATTTATGTTTTAATTCCCTTTGTGTTAAAATGTTAAACCATAGAGCGTTTGTTCTGCAGGCAAGATTCGTATGTGTTAACATTTCAAATTCAATATTACTTACTATAAATGTTACTTAAAGGATTAAAATCCTTGAGAAAACTGATGATTTATTACATCTGTGTTAATATTAGTTATTAACTTCATTTAATAAAACAATTATGACTTCTGATCAGCAGCTTGCGACCAAGATTTGATCTCAAACTAAATAATTAACATCACATAAGATAAAAGCTTTTGTAGATTTCATCATGAGTTTAGTTCAATTAGCTGCTGTAATCTAACGGGGTATACAATTAATATTTGTTTTTCTCCCTTGGCCGTACAATGTTGTTAACCCATGGAGCTTTTGTTCTGAGGTTTGGTATTGATTTTAGGCTCTGTATTTTTACCATTTCAAAATTCAAGTTGTTTCAACCTAAAAATGTGAATGAAAAGAATACAGAAGACTTTATACAATGATGTTTTTATACAATAATTTTTTCTACACCCACATACTCCATATTGATAGTCTTTAAATAATTTATATGTGCCTTTATTTTCTGTTGCATTTCTATTTCTTCAAAATTTAGACTCTTATTAATGTTGTTGTTGTTATTATTATTATTATTATTATTATTATTATTATTTTAAGGTCTTGAGTGGTTGTGTAAGCATTTCACTGCATATCATATAGTTTATCATATAGTATGTGACAAATAAAATGAGGATTTTGCTTTAATAACAGCAGCACTCGAGCTACATCAACTCCACAAGTCTGTGAATCCTTCATGTTTTAGTGTTTGAAAATGTGTATTATTCAGGCATAATGGTAAAGAAAAAGCGTTTGAGGCTTATAGCCGAGATGGCGCGGAAGATCCGAGCTTACCGCGAGCTGAAGAACCGGCCCCGGGACTCTCAGCGCTACGCTTTAGACTATGACACCATGACGCGGCCCTTTTCTGGCAAAAAGCTGCCGGTGTTGGCCTGGAAGGATGTGCAGAGAGAAACCCGTCTCTTCACTTTACTGTCCGGTATGCGCATGTTTGGTTTGGGTCGACTCTTCACGCGCAAGTCCTGGCTGGACGAGCACACGGAGCCCTGCTACTGGAAGATAACCAAAGTCAAGGTGGACTACACAGCAGAGGTACAGTCTGGGTTTGACTTTAAATCAAATAAATGCATGCAAATTATTCTAAACATGTTTTTTGTTTTCCTTTAGAACATGGATCATGGGAAAGCATGGGGCGTCCTGACATTTAGAGGTAAGAAGAGATGTTTTCTGTAAACAACTAATACACAATCAACTGAACATTTTTAACGGTACTAGCTAATTATATAATATATTTTGAGCAAATCTGAATAGAAACGAGACATTGTATGTGTATTTCAGGTAAAGAGGAGCCCAAGGAGCGTGAGTTGGACAAGGTGATGTACCATGACTGGCGACTGGTGCCCAAACATGAAGAGGAGGAGTTCAGGTGCTGTGAGCCCATCCCGGAGCCAGCAGCCCGCTCAGTGCGGTACCCTCCCCTCCTGCGGGCCATGATATTGGCACAGCAGGCCAAAGAGCAGGGGGTGGAGGTCAGCACTCTTCCAGAGCCCCTGCTGCCCCTCAAACGGGTGGTCACGCTCAATCAGGAGTACTTCAGGAGACAAGACGAGCTGAAGAATAAGGAGGGGACGCCTGTCTGATACCCCATCCAGCTTTGAGGAGTTAAGGTCATGCTTTGATAGAAACCACTTCTGCTCCTGGGGCACTTTTAAACAGCACTGCTGGCTGTAGAGACTGATTTGTGTTTGATGCTATGTTTTATCATCACAAAATATAGCTAGGTTTTCGTCCATCTTCCTGGGGTTATGCAGCTCGTGACAGAGGAAAAGGAGGAGATTTGACACATTGGAGCCAGGTGACCAAAAGCATAAGACTCTATTTTGTTGTTTTTTGTCACAAACTCATATATGTCTAACAATGTGTAAGTTAAAAATGGTGAAACTGTTTGCATTCTTTGCAAAAATAGAATTAAAATGTGTAAACTGATATTGGTGTTGTTTTATTGTAGTTTGTAAATATGCATCAAAACTAGGACTGAGCAATATATCATTTCAGCATCGATATCGCAGTCTGCGGATTCGCAATAGTCACATCGCAAAGATATGCAATGTCCAGTCTGAATTATAGCTGACCAGGAGCCACAAAATTGTATTTAATCACTGTATTTATATAATTTATGCTAATAACATTTCTTTCTTACAATTTATGTCTTGTTTCTAGTCCAAATATCTACATTTCAACAAGATTAATATTCAGATTATAATTCCCAACAATATTAATTGATTCATATTAAATTAATATACTTTAAATATTTGTAATTATATATATATATTTCTCAATTTAAATATATATTTGTCTCATTTTGGTGTCTGCGTTTAAATTACATTTGACAAAGGTGATGTTTATATGCATAAGATACATGGTAAAAGCAAGTGTTTATGAACATGTCAAAGTATGGCGGAAATTTTCCATTTCGTTTAACATATTTATATACAATGTGCCCCAATTTTAGTAAAATATATAAATATTTACATCATACTAAATTTGATCATACATGAAATGAATAAAATATTATAATAGTTTTATTTGTAGCTCCACGAATGTCTTCATTATTATTATTATTATTATTATTATTATTATTATTATTATTATTATTATTATTATTATTATTTTGTATATACATTTTTGTTACACCGAAGGTTTGTTGGTCGCCCCGTCTAAATCACGCTAAACATGTACGTATGTATGTGTATATATATTTGACTTTGTTCCGTAAAAATGTAAAAGGACACATGCTGATGTGAGGGAGAATAAGGCTGTAATACACGTTGATGCTTAAAACACCAAACATCACACAAAAACAAGAAAGGTTGGTAAAGCCCTGAATATTCTCACTTTTCGTGTGTTTACCATGTAGTGCGGATATGCAATATGAGACGCGCACGCGCATGTCACCTAGCGACACTCATCAGCGCGCGCTCTCGTCTCCTCCTCCTTTCTGCCGAAAACTCTTGAGGATTCCTGCACGGAGAAGATGATCATACTTTGCTTAACGATTTTTGCGAACATCTTCAAGCCGGGTAAGTTGTCTCTTTAAGGAGCCCAATACGTTTAATTTGCTAAATCAGTTTGAAGTGACGGTTTTGCCTCAAGATGTTCATGTCAGAAGCTTTGTTCTTATTGTTTGCTATGCTAACGTTAACTACCCAGACCCAGTTGATTGTTATGTTGTTTGCTTTGTACGTCCATATAAGCACGTTTTAGGTGAGTGTAAGTGGTTTCAGTGCTTTAGAACAGAAATAACAGCAACACGCACTAACGTCAGTTGAAGTATTTCGCCTTAACATGCGGCCCATTCACGTCACTGCTCTGCATAAATAGGTTCAGTTAACGTCATATCTTATAAATGTCTCGTTACTTCTAATATACTGTTAATAAATTCGCATTATAGTTTGTTCTCTAACCTGAAGATTCATCGCCTTTAATGAATAAAAACACAGTTACTAAAACATCAGTTTTCTACATGTTCTTCGCTTCATCCTATTAATGATGGAGCTTGCGTTCTTGTGATTGGCTCGTCGGTAATTATATGCGCGGTACTCGTGTGTGATTGGTCAGCTGAGGCGCCGCTTCGCGCTAGAAACCTGCACACACACATACACGCATAATGGACTCTAAAAGGTCATCGTCTGACGCAGAAGAGCTCGCGGATTTAGCGACAAAACACGCGAGGATTATTGAGTCAGGTATGCAGAAAAACACCTAATAAATCTAGTTATTTTATTCAGTGCAGCTTTCACTGCAGGGTCCTCGAGCAGAGACGGTGTGCTAATATCATTATGGACTACTTCTGTATGTAAAAGTTTATTTTTGAATGAATTATAGTTATATTAATTTAAACAGATGTTAGTTTCACACGTACATGTACGTGCTCTGGTTCACCTTTGATTATGTTTGTGGCCTGTACAGGCTGATGACGAGAGCCTATAAGAGGTTTATTGCTTTGGTATTAAATAGGATATTAAAACGACTTATGCTGTGTTTTCTTCTTCTTTTTTTAAGATTATGCATTTCTATTTTGAAATGTATTTATTTATTTTCTCTATATGTTGGTTTTTATTTTAAAAATCAGTTTAAATGCATCTTACTTTAGTGTATAAAATATTCACCATATTTTCCCATTTGTTACTTTTGTAAATGATCTAATCTAATTTAATATATAGAGACGAAGATTTGAAGAGACAGTCGCAGTTATGTACCAAACTGCCATTATTCATAATATGAATGCCAATATTGACCAATGGGATTTACGAATGAGTAATGAACAGATTATGAAAAATCATCATCTCATCACTGATGTTTATATTTAGCAAAACAAACCTGAAATGTCTCTTTCCTACAGATGTGCGATCAACAATGTTCAACTAAAGAGGTTTAGATTTCAGTCACACTTTACAATAAGGTTCCATTAGTTGATGCTAGTTAATCTGTTTATTAACATGAACAAAACATGAACAATACTTGTGCACTGTGCAGCATTTATTAATCATAGTTCACCATTTAATAATGCATTCATTAAAATCCAAAGTTGTGCTCATTAACAGTCAATGCACAGTATGCATGTAAATATATTGTAATGTATTGTTCATTGGTTGTTAACATGAACTAATGTAGCATTATTGTAAAGCATTAAATAGATTTGTTTAAGTTTGTAGTTCAGAGTCTTGCACATTTGTCATTTTGTTCTCATCTCAAATACTACTTAGCTTCATCTCAGAGTTTGTAATGTTGTGATTCTCCTTGTAGCTTGTTGATTTGGTGCATGGATTATAATGGTTTAACAAATGTTTAAGATAATCCCTATGTAAAAAAAAAAAAAATAATAATTTTTTTGCTGTTTTTAAAAGGGTTTAATTTGGTGTAATTCCTGCAGGATGGACCGGCGCAAACGAGCGCACGTTTCTGGCAGTGAAGCCGGATGGCGTTCAGCGCAGACTGGTGGGTGAAATCATCCGCCGCTTCGAACGCAAAGGTTTCAAACTGGTCGGCATGAAGCTCCTGCAGGTCAGAGCACTAATACAGCATCTTCACTGAGCTCTCAGCAAGAAATACATACAGTGATATGTGACCATGGACAACAAAACTAATCTTAAATTGCTGATAAGATTGCATATAATATACATGTTTTTGTAGGAAAAGCCAACAATGCATTGCGTGAGTCAAAATCATCTTTTTTGTCTGCCAAAAATCATTAGAATTTCATGTTCCTTAAAAACATTTTGTAAATTTCTTACTGTAAATATATTAAATCCTAATTTTTGATTAGTTATATGCATTCCTAAGAGCTTAATTTAGACAACTTGTGCACCCTTACATTGTGTTGGTGGCTGTTTTGCCCCATTGACTTCCATTCTAATGAGATTGCAAAGCATTGGCACCAAATAGTCCTGCATTCTTGATTGTTGGTGGTTTTCCCTGTTGGGAATTTGGCAGTTGGCAGCATTAACCCTTTTATATAGGCCTGTGCAAAAATGCTTCTGGCTTTTATATGGAGTTCTGTGGAGTAAAGCGGCAAATTATAGTGTGCATGCATAAATACACTTACTATGTTTACCATGTTCTGAGAGCTGAGCTGCTTGTTTAGATTTTCTCAGACACAGCAACATAAGTGTGCAAAGGTCTCACACACACTATACTCCATATGGAAGGCAGAAACTAAGCAAGTCAATGGGGCAAAAACAGCCACTAACATAATGAAAGGGTAGTCAATTTGCCCAGAGCGTATTGAATTTTTCCCAAAAAATGTGTCAAAATAAGATGTGTTGCCAAACATCATTCCATTTGCTGAAACCCAGTGAAAGTTGTTGCCAAATTAAGACTCAAAATCCCCCCAGAGTTGATGAAAACATCCCCAACAGCACACAAGGGTTAAAGACAATTTTCTCAATATTTAGAGTTTTTTCTGATTTCAGATTTTCTACTGCTTTATCTCAGCCAAATATTGTCCTATCATAAACCATACATCAATGGGAAGCTTATTCATTCAGCTTTCACATCTCAAATTCATAAGACTTGCCCCTCGTGGTGCAGGGTCATATATAGATGGATAATGTATTGAGATGTTGTGTCTGTGTAGGCATCAGAGGCGCAGCTCAGACAGCATTACTGGGAGCTGAGAGAGAGACCTTTTTACAACGGATTGGTCAAATACATGAGCTCTGGACCCATTGTTGCAATGGTAAGGTCATCATCATCATCATCATCATCATCTAAAAATTCTGCATTCACAGCGTATGCATCTAGAGCCTTTTGTTGTTGTTTTGTTAGGTTTGGCAGGGGCTGGATGTGGTGAAGACGGCCAGAAAAATGCTTGGAGAGACAAACCCAGCAGACTCTCTGCCAGGCACTATCAGAGGAGACTACTGTGTGGAAGTCGGCAGGTTAGTGTGTGTGTGTGTGTGTGTGCATGTGCATGTGCATGCTTTATATAGATCCACAGAGGATAGAAGACAGATGCATGGAGGATTGATAGATGAATGTGTGATGCTAATACATTTGCGTTTCAAATGATGCGAGATGCAACATCATAAATATTTTCACGTTAATCTGTCCTACAACATGCACTGGATTTAGATTTCAAATGTTCTGATTGTTTGTAGGTCTGTTGTTCGATGACACTTTACAGTAAGGCTCCACTGGTTAAATTATGCAGACACAAATGAGACCTGCTTGTAAAGAATTTCTTAAACCGGTGGTTTGAACTTCTTAGTTAATAATTCATAACTCATTCAAATCATAACTTCAGTATTTCTTAAACGTATTTGAGCTTAACTGTACAAAGTCTGTTTCTCACTGTCGATGTTAGTAATGGATGTAAACATTTGTAGGCTAAATTGTTATCCTTCCTGTGAGATTTTAATTCCTTTTCCAATATTCCCCAAGTAATGTTCAACAGAGGAAGGTCATTTTTCACAGTATTTCCTATGCTAAAGAACGTCTGGAACAAAAATAAATATTTAAAAATGCCTATAACTATTTCTATTTCATCCAGAAAAAAGCATTAAAATAAAAACCATAAACAAGATCAAATAGGTAGGATTTTTATATGATAAAATAATAGATTATATGATTAAATCGAAACTTTTTCCTAGTAAAACTTGGCTCTTTAAGTGAGTTTACTTCATTAAAAGCCATTAAAAGCAGGACACAATAATAAAATAGTAGTTTTGCAGAGCAATCACTGAGTTGGGTCTTCACCTTTAAGCAAAAAATCACACGTTTATGTCCAATGCAACATCTGGTAGAAATCACTTGCTCAAATCTGGTCTTGACAGGTATTACAATCAGCTTAAACCTCAGGATGCATTTCATACAGTTTATTATTTGTCCATGTATTCCACATATTTAATATGCAGCCATTTGATGATATGTCTGATGTCTGAAGTAGAAATGTCATCGTGGCAAAGACTAAAGAAATTAGTTCGAGGAAAAATCAGATTGATCAGTGAATAAATATATGAATGCGCCACGGTCACACTGCACTTTTCGGCCCATAGACTTCCATTCATACACATGCAAATGCTGCAGCCCAGAAACGCAAGCTCGTGCGACGAAGTTTCCTGTGTTGCAAAGTTCATATTTGGTGAACTCTGACCTGCAAAATCGCATCAGGTGACTGCATGAGACTAATAGGAGCTCAAAACATGACCTCTCTTCACAGAAATTGCCCTTACGACAGAATTTATATGTTCAAACTCTGTGTGAGCGCGGCATTAGATGTGTGGATGGATAGATCAATAGATAAGGAAGATTATTTATGGGTTATTATTCATTATTACTATGAATCTGTGTGTATTTGCATGAGTTGTTCAATTGATCTTGTGTGCAGGAATGTGATTCACGGCAGTGACTCGGTTGAAAGTGCTGCTCGGGAAATCTCCCTGTGGTTTGAAGATCATGAGCTGTTCTGCTATGAAGAGTGCAGTCAGCACTGGATCTATGCTTGAAACCAATCATCAAACACTCCTGCGTTTATCATAAAACACACACAGCTTCAACTGATAGCTTCATCTTAAGCCATTAAGTGACCAAAATATATATATAAAAATAGAAAAAGCTGGCTTACAAGGTCATTGATCTGAAATCCAATTATTGGTCAAGCTTGAATGTCAGACTTTCATGCTGCTCTTGTAAGCATGTATTTCAGCTTAGTTTGCGTCTTCAGGAAGTTGGTCAATCCTGCACTAAAGTGTTTACATCCATCTGAAAGACACTGTTTACATTTTTAAATCCAACTTTTGATATGGACATGCTTATTGTCATCTTGATGCACTATGTAAAAGAAACCCCACATTTATTAATTATGACTTAGACAGCAATAATGAATGAAGGGCCAGTATGCTCTGGAAAACTGACTTGAATATCACATAATGCTTTGTTTTAGTGGTTGGAACTCGCTTGACCAAAGGCCGCCTTACTTTACTAATAAATTATTACTCTCACTTTGTCTGTCAGAAATGATTTTTTAATGAAATGTTTGGTTCATAACCACACATAAAGGGGAAACATGTCTTTGCCACAAATTAATATGAATATTGACTTGATAATGAAGACCTTTAGCTAATTTTAAGCAACGTTTGTACAAAATATGGAGTTGTTTTCCTTGTTGGTTAAATCAAAAAAGGGGCACATAGTTGAACGCTTACAAAAAGAGGTCATTAGTGTAAGTTCTTACGTTATAACCACATTTAAAGGGGCAGTTCACCCAAAAATGATAATGTATTTCCCCCTGAAGTGGTTCAAAAGCTTCATGATTTGTTTCTTTTCTGTTGAACACACAAGATATTTTGAAGAATGCTGAAAACCTGTAACAATAGACTTCCAAAGTATTTGTTTTACCTGCTATAGATGCCAATGGGTACCAGCTTTCTTCAAAGTGTCTTTCGTGGACAACCGGGAAAAAAAAGTGGCACCAGTAAATATGTATATTTTCCGCATGTGTGCATCTGCTATTTCAAGCGTCATGAAACAGTTGTAATAAATGCTGCTGAAGACAGACGCATTCAGCACATAAACGTTTATTTCTTAATACTTAATACCACACAGAGAACACAGAGTGATGATTTACATACAAGGCGACTGGGCGGGACGTCCATCTCCGGCAGACCAACAGCCAATCAAAGGCTTTGGTTTACCTCCTCACTATCCCAGAGGGAAGGCAGCAGATCCAGTCAGCACACATTTCACTGAGGCGGAGCAATAAATAAAGCGCTGCAACTGGTTAAAGTGATGTTGAGCTTTTTAAAGGGACAGTTCACCCAAAATAAACCTAATTCTGCCATTTGTTCCAATCCTGTATGCATTTCTTTGATCAGCCGAACACAAACAGAACCAAGCAGTTCTCGCCACCCATTTACTGCCATAGTCTTTATTTTTTCCAACTATGGCAGTAAATGGATGGCGAAATCTGATTAGTTGCTGACATTCTTCCAAATATCTTCCTTTGTTTAACAGAAGGAAATGTATGGGTTTGGAACAGCCTGATGGAAATAAATGATGGCAAAACTTTAATTTTCAGATGAACCATCCCTTTAATTGACTGTTTTTTTTAATGACATGTTTGGGTTGTGCAAGATTTCCAGCCAATCCTGACCATTCATTTGATTATCCTCATCTATTGCTTCACGGTTCTCTCTGAAGTGCACACGATTCAATCCAGTATTTACATATTGAGCTCTCCTTTTGGTTTTGCCCTCTTGTTTGCATTTACACCAGTGTTTCCGGAATGATCTGCCGTTTCAGTGAGTTGTGTGCTGAGGGACTGTACAAATAAAGGTCAGAGTTATTTGGCAAAAAGAAAGACAACTGGCTAGTTCTTTCAGGAACTTAGTTTTGGTTCTGGTTTAAGCTGTTTATATGCATTTCCTTTGAACTCAGTAGTAAGATGCAGGAAGTTCTTGATCTTTGTGTGTGTGTTTTTGTCAGGAAGGGAACGTTACGAGGTGGATTGAAGGTAGTTATAATTGAGGAAAATACAGGCTAATATAAGACTTTAAAGGGGGTAGTTACAAGGCCGTGGTTGTTACGGAGCGTGGGGCATAGTTACAGAAAGGACTCATACTTTGTCTTTGGGACGGGGAGGGATTTATAGGGGGTGGGGGTACAGGCAGGAGGTGTTTGTTTAAATCACTCTGGAACATAAGAAACCTGCCAGACGATGATATGACTCCTCTCTGCTTTAGACAAGGCTGGCTTCATCTGAGGAGCTTCATCATCGTCTGCTTCCTCCGTCTCGTCATCCTCACCGTCACCTGAGAAACATGTCAGTTAGAATTAGATGTTGTTTGTATACTTTGTCCTGTAAGGGGGGGATTTTTGGGGGGACTCATGAGTGTTTCAGCATAGCCTGATACAGAAAAGAATTAAAAACATAAAACACATACATAGAGACTTATCAGTAATGCGCAAGTCTCTAAGTCCCTTTAAGGCAAGTCATTTCACTCTGCGGCCATCTTTGAAACGCCTCTCGGACAGTATGAATGGGGAAACATCACATTCTCCAAAATTGCTTGCCAAGCTTACGATTACATTACATATTAGAAATCACCAATATTGGGGCAGCATGGTGGCGCAGTGGGTAGCACAATAGCCTCACAGAAGGAAAGTCGCTGGTTTGAGCCCCGGCTGGGTCAGTTGGTGTTTCTGTGTGGAGTTTGCATGTTCTCCGGGTGCTCCGATTTCCCCCACAAGTCCAAAGACATGCGGTACAGGTGAATTGGGTAAGCTAAAATGTCCGTAGTGTATGAGTGTGAATGGGTGTGTATGGATGTTTCCCAGTGATGGGTTGCAGCTGGAAGGGCATTCAGGGACTAAGCCGAAAATAAAATAAATGAATGAAATCACCAATATAATTAAAACAACTGTCTCATAGGTTTAATTTCTAAACGTTCGAATCCCGATCCCCCGGAGAATCCTCAGTCTACAGTGATCGATGATTGGCTCCTGTACTAGTAGGCGGGGCTTCATTCACCAAATTAACCGTTACACTTCTCCCCATTCAAAACTACACGAGTGACACGTCTTGTGTATTCTAGAGTCATTGTTAGTGTTCAACAGTCTGATTGACACTGGAATAAAAGTGTTGAGCCTATTGTGCTTGCATCGAGAGATTCTGTATCTTCTGCCAGAGCGTAGGAGATCATAACATGGAAAGAGTACATGAGATGGAGTGCTTTTCGCTTCATTTAAAGTGCTTTGCTCGTATAGAGTCTGAGTACTGGTAAAGGTTTTTAGTCCTATAAGTTTCATAGCATTTCAGACCATATTAAACATTTTTGAATTTACAGAAAGATTAGCATACCATGTGGATAAACCATCCCTGACAACATTCAATTACAGACTGATAAAAAAAGATACATGATTTCCTTATCAATACCATTAAACCACAATCTACGCAAAAAATGAAGCCTTTGGTGGAGTTTTTGCCTCATATCCAATTTGCTTGAGTGTCCCATGTAAGAGACGTATCTGTGCACTCTTAAATACTTACATGATTGCACCTGATTATGTTTCCTGATTATGTATAAACACTGGCATGTGATCGACAATCGTGCATGCTAATTTAGCTTGTGTTGTTGTTTGCTTCTCACCGATGCGGAAGTCAATGTAACCCTCTCCTCCGCTGAGCACCAGCACATTCTGATGACTCTGTGCTTCTGTTTCTGCCGGGGCCGAGGACCCCTGAGACTCTGATGGGCTGTCCAGCACGCTGCCGTTTAGGGTGGCCAACACATTGCCTGAAAAAACACACATCAGATCGTTTCTGACTGACCAAATCATTTCCAAAAGAACTATATCATGCACCGTCCTACATGTTTCTAATTTCAGGAACGTTTCAATCAGATGTACATCACGATGTGGGAAAAAGGGACAATTTTACCTTCCGTTAGCAAAGGCTAGCAAAAACATGCAAAATTTCAGCAAAAACATGATGAAAATGTGCTAAATCAATCGCTGTAGAAATATGCTAGCAGAGTGTTAAATTATCCCAGACAATTGCTACAATATTTATGATAAATAGTGCTAAATAATACGAGAAAAACACTACAACAACAGGCTGTCAGAGTGCTAATTCAATGTAGAAGTGTACCAGAAATCAACATGCTAAAAACGTGCTAAATTGTGCTTGAAAAATGCTAGCGGTGTGTTAAAACATGGTAACAGCTGGAACTTTGTTTGAAACATGTTAACATACTACAGAATGCCAGCAGTCAAATAATGCCATCAATGTGTTAAATCAGGCTAGAAACATGTTAGCAGTGTGCTAAATCATGCTAGAAACGCAATGCTAATCAAAGTGCTAAAACATTACCAGTTTTAAATTGTGTTATTTACATGTTTACAATACACTACTACAGCATGTTAGTAATGTTAAATGTGCTAAGTTATGCTAGAAACGTGTTAGCAGCGTGCTAAATCATGCTAGAAATGTAATGTTATTAAAGTGCTAAAACAATAACAGTATTAAATCATGTTAGTTACATGTTAACAGTATACTAAAGCTGGGGGAGTAGCATGCTAACAGTGTTAAATATGTGCTAAGTCATGCTAAAAACATGTTAGCAGTGTGCTAAATCATGCTAGAAACATGTTAAGAGCAGATTAACATGTTATTAGTTGTATAGTCATGCTAGAAATGTACTAAAACATATTAGCTAATGTATGTTAAGTATGTTAATTTTTGTAGCAATAAAAACATGCTTTAAACATGTGCTTAGTCATGCTAGAAACATGTTAGCA
>CAIGQW010055694.1:3814052-3827529 GCA_903798125.1 Danio choprae | reverse complement strand
AACATGCTTTAAACATGTGCTTAGTCATGCTAGAAACATGTTAGCAGTTGCTAAATTATGCTAGAAATGTAATGCTATCAAAGTGCTAAAACTGTTCAATCATGTTAGCTATATGTTAACAATATACTACTACAGCATGCTAGCAGTGTTAAATGTGTGCTAAGTCATGCTAGAAACATGTTAGCAGAGCACTAAGTCATGCTAGAAACATGATAAAAGCAGATTAACATCATTAGTTGTGTAGTTATGTACTTAAACATGCTTTAAACATGTGCTTAGTCATGCTAGAAACATGTTAACAGTTGTTAAATCATGCTAGAAACATGTTAGCAGAGCGCTAAGTCATGCTAGAAACATGTTAAAAGCAGATTAACATCATTAGTTGTGTAGCTATGTACTAAAACATGTTTTAAACGTGCTTAGTCATGCTAGAAACATGTTAGCAGTTGCTGAATCATGCTAGAAATGCAATGCTATCCAAGTGCTTAAACAGTGTTAAATCATGTTAGCTATATGGTAACAATACACTACTACAGCATGCTAGCAGTGATAAATGTGTGCTAAGTCATGCTAGAAACATATCAAATTGCTAAAGCATGCTAGAAACATGAAGGTAACATGCTAAAATGCTAACTTTTCATGCTAGAAACATACGGACAACAGATTAAGGTCTACTAAATTGTTTATTGTATGTATTATTAGTGCAATATATTTGGATTAAGTGAGGACAGTAACGACACTAACCTGGCACTGACACAAAGAACTTGACGGCGTCTCTGTGTCCATGGAAACAGAGTTGCGCCTGTGCCATGGAGCAGTACGGGATGAAGCTGCTCTTCTCTGAGGTGCTGTCATCTGCATATACATGGATCACGCCTCCTGATGATGTAGGCGAAACCTTATTGGCTGCAAGAGAGCAGAGTCCACCAATCAGAAAGCAGAATGTCTAGAAACTCACTGGGACTGTCAGCATATAAACGAATACATGAATCTGCCGCAGAGGAAAACAATAAAGAGCTCACAGCATGCAAACAGATGTTCATGAAGAGAGCCAAACATGTAAAAGGACCACTTTTAAAATAAACTTGATGATAAGCTGACGTATGAGAAAAGCACAGACAGAAAATTCATTCATAAACATAATACATTACATATGTAAATTATATGTTAATTTCTTAGGTTGGTTAAAAGACATTGCTGTTTGTGTGTATATGCCTAAAGAGACCAAAAAAGTGAAATGGCCACATTTCAAATAAACGTAATGAAGATAAACTTATGTATGAAGTAAGCACAGACAGAAGATTCATTCATAACACATACAACCAATAAAAGTTCAAGTTTATAGAAATATGGTATGAGTTAAAAGAAGACCTAGGTGTTTAATCATTGGTTCTCTTTGTTTTTCGGGAAACATTTTTTACCAGTTACTGAATTTTGTTAGGGCGACACGGTGGCTCAGTGGTTAGCACTGTCGCCTCACAGCAAGAAGGTCGCTGGTTCATGTCCCGGCTGGGTCAGTTGGCATTTCTGTGTAGAGTTTGCATGTTCTCCCCGTGTTAGCGTGGGTTTCCTCCGGGTGCTCCGGTTTCCCCCACAGTCCAAACAAATGCTCTATAGGTCAATTGGATAAGCTAAATTGTCCGTAGTGTATGTGTGTGGATGAGTGTGTATGGGTGTTTCCCAGTACTGGGTTGCAGCTGGAAGGGCATCTGCTGTGTTGGTGGTTCATCCCATTGTGGTGACGAATAAAGGGAAAATTGACGAATAAAGGGACTACGCTGAAGGAAAATGAATGAATGAAAATGTTTCCATAAATTTATTGTGTGTGTATTTCTCCTCAAACTAAACGGATAAACACACACTTCAGTGAACAATGAGGCAAATTAAAGACTAAGGTTTCAAAACATATTACATATGTAAAAATATATGAATTTCTTCAGTTCGATACGTACACTTATTTCTCTGATTTACAACTACACAAAATAAACTACCAAATAAACAATGAAAAGAAAAATGCAGTTATTGAAAAGAAAATCTGTATTTCCACCAAATATTGATGTTTAAACAAAAAAAACTAAGTTCAAACTTTGGTATTGTGTTGTCGAACCCAAACATTAATGCCCTGAAACGACAACATTTACTTTTAAATATGACAAAAACTCAACAGCAGTTTACAGAATAAAATAATAATGACGTTACTTTACTTGGGAATTGGGAAATATCATCTATAACTTTTTTCCTTACTACAAACTACAACGTAAAAAATGACCACAACAAACAAATAAAATGTTAAAATAATGAAGAGAGCAATGCACAGTAAACGTACTTCATCCACGATCAATAAAACAAAGCAAAACTGAAAGAACTTTGAACAATGCAATAAATGAAAAACAAGCACAAGTGAAGGCAAAAGAAGCATGAGAGATGCCGCAAGAGTGACGGTGGTCAGGGTTCACACTCACCCCTCAATCCCAGCAGCTGGCCTCGGTGAAGCACTACGGCTACAGGAGGAGGAAGAGGAACAAAGCAGGACGAGAGAGCAACACTCATCAGACAAAAGAGAAGGAGAGAGGAACAATACAGAAAGAGGAGCAGAGGAGGAGAAGACAAGAGGAGCTTCATTGGCTAATTAATGCATTTAGGATGATGACCCGGTGGTTAGTGATCTGGGATGATGACATTAAAGGTTGCAGGTTAATCCAGAAACCCAATGAACTGGAGAGTTAACGAGATCCAAGCTGCTTTACTAGCTTAGCTGACCCTGGGGTATGAATAATTTCGGGTTTGACTGTATTTGGTCAGTCTGCTTCAGGATGATAGAGTCCATCACAAAACCAGAAGTAACCAGTATAAACAAACCAATGACAGGAGTTCAGTGCTGGTTGAAAATGGAAAAGGGTTCGGATGAACAGGGAAGGTGTTAACCTTTAATAGCGTCTGCATGTAAACACTGCTGAAACTTACTTTCAGTGAGGGGGATTGAGATGATGACACCATTTCCTGTGCCCACCCACAGTCGGTTTCCTCCAATCAGCAAGGCCGTTATCCTGACAAAAGAGAAGCCCAACTTTCCTGTACCTGTGGATCACGGAGTCAAAGACAGAAAGTTGACAAATATTTATATTGCAACTAGCGGTCTATTATAAAATTTGAAGCATGTTAATAAATAAAATTGTAATTAGTATGAATAGGTTTAAATGAGAAAACAAAACAATCTCTTATTACACCTAAAATAGTTATTACAGTGTTAACCATATACTTAAATAAATACAATTATTGAATTAAATATGGAGTTTCTCTGAATGGAAGATTTTCTCAAAAAGAAATTACACACAATATAAATACACACAATGCCATGCCCAAATGTTCAGTTTGAAGGATTGTTTATTCAAATATTTATATCACACAACTATCAGTCTATTATAAATGTACATTTCAATAATCTAAGTAATAATAGAAATTTAACAAATCTTGTTTTTTTAACTCTTGTTTACATTTGTTTGTTATTTTTGTCTGATCATTCAGTTTCAGCTGATTTTAAGCATATTATAAAGATAAATAAATAAATAATGACATTATTACAGAGCTAACTAAATAAATTAATTAATCAATTAAATTAGAGTTTCTTTTAAATTGAGGGATTTCACAAAAAACAAACAAACAAATAAATAAATAAATAAAATGTTCAATCTTTTGTTAGACATGCGTCCATTCAATCAACCAACTAAACGAAACTAAACACCAGCAACTCTTCAGTGATCGAGTTTTTTTGAAGAGGCATTTCTAAAACAATTCTTAAAAAGTAAATAAAATAATAATTAATGGAATAAAGTAAATTAGAATAAAACTTGGTCTTTGAGTTTGTAATGAATTTGCAATAAATAAATAAATAAAATCTCTAAATGTTTAATCTTTAGATTCGTCTGACTGGAAGCACCTCTGAAATAATATAAGATGAATTCAAAATATGAAATAAAATATAATTTTGGCAAGCTAAATTTGAAATGTTCTCTAGCATCAGTACGAGACTAATCTGTAACCAAAATGTGTGTGTGTGTGTGTGTGTGTGTGTGTTAATGCGAAGTGCTGAAAGAGAGAAGTGATGCCCATTCAATTAAACTACACTAATCTAAACTACTAAATTGCTTGAATAGAGAAAATATTTTTTAAAAAAGTAAATAAAATTAAATAATAATAAATTTAATTAAAATAGGGGTGGCGTGGTGGCTCAGTGGTTAGCACTGTCGCCTCACAGCAAGAAGGTCACTGGTTTGAGTTCCGACTGGGTCAGTTGGCATTTCTGTGTGGAGTTTGCATGTTCTCTAAATAGGCCGTAGTGTATGAGTGTGTGTGAATGAATGTGTATGGATGTTTCCCTGTACTCAGTTGCAGCTGGAAGGGCATCCGCTGTGCAAAACATATGCTGGATAAGTTTGTCCCTGATAAATCAAGGGACTAAGCCAAAGGAAAATGAATGAAATAAAATAAAACTCAACACAATTGTGTTAATGTGAAGTGCTAAAAGAGAGAAGTGTTACCCAGCATCTTGCTGACATAAGGCTCGATGTCCACGTCCTGTAGATGCTGGTGTGTGTGAGCGTGATACAAGCGCAGCGTAGAGTCCAGACGGATTGAAACCCAGACTCCATCCCCAATCCACGCCAGCTGCCTGACCTGACTCTCCTTGCGTGGGTGAGCATCAAAGGATTTCTGCATGAAGGACAGAGAGAATGAAATAAGACACAGTCCAGAGACAATAGCTATCTTTCCATCCAAAGTAGATTTAATTTAAGCCACAATTTAGGTCACACTGCACCTTTCACCCCACATACTTCCATTCATAGGCATGCAAATGCAATGCAGTATGTAGGAAATGCAAGCTCATATGACGAGTTTCGCATGGCGCTGTGTTTCAAACTTCAAGTTTGGTGACAATCACAACTTGCGTGATTGTGTCAGACTAATGGAGGATCAAAACTCGACCTCTCTGTACAGAAATTTAAAGAATGGAGCAATCGCTCGCTTTTCCGGTGTCTAACCAACTTGTTTTATCCCACCTCTGACCACAATGCTGTATGACAGAATTTGACATGCTCAAGTCTAAAGCTGCAGTCACAACAGTTTATGCACAAAACTATATTATAAACATTCATGAATAAAGCAGCGCTCACATTCAGAAGACGAAATGCAATGAACGTGCAGTGGCTTTTGAAGGTGTGAGACACTCTTTGAGAGAGCAGATGCACAACACAGTTCTGGAGGGAATAATACTGAACCACTGTGATGACAGACTTTAGCTGAGGGATTTAAGAATGACCAAAACTACATTTCAGATGCTGTATAATGTGGTTGGTATGCTAGTTTCTCCATTAATAAATCACACATTTTTGTTATCACATGATCTGTTAAAACTAAATCACATGACCTTTTTGATGCACATACTGAAATGTATTCTGTAAACACGTTCCCATCGTTGTTTATGCACATTTTTTCTAATCGGATAACCGGTTTATCCTTCTTAGTTTTATTTTATGTGCATTTTCAAAATGTATGTGCATCCTAATGTTTCCATTGAGTATTTTTTGCAATATGTGCATAAAAACAGGTGGATGGAAACGGATGGTGTTGATGTGGATTTGAGATGTGTTGTCTTCAACTTGCCTCAATCTGCATGCTCTTGGGCTGAATCACATGGATCTTGTTCTTGTTTCCACACCAGACTTTATCATGGACCACAGCCATGCACCGGATGGAGTGATGAGGTCTTCCCAGATCCATTAGGTGATAGTTGGACAGATCCCACTGTCCATCTGCGGTTACAGTTCACAGTTGTTGTTGTTATAGAGAGGAGGAATAAATAATAAATGACAATTCTGTTTTTATATATAAATTACCCTCAGATCTGTGGAAAATTGCAAGAGTCCCATCAGCTAAAGCAACCAAAACTCTCCCCTTCACATGTCTGAAGCACAAAGAGACAAAGAATTTGATCATTTTTCACTATTTTGTCATGTAAATCTTGATTGTTATTATTTTTTGTTTTGTTTTTAAGTCCACAAGAAACCAAAGTTAACAAAGTATTTTGTTGCTAGCACACATTGTCAGTCTTAGCCCCCGTCCACACAAACACAATGTGGTTTGGTCATTCGTCCACACGTAAATGCAGTATCAGATGACTAAAATGCATGCTTTTGAAAACTCCAGCAAGTAGGGATGGGTGATACAGACTTAAACTTAAAATCTCTGGTATTTATTGCGATAACAATATTATTGACGATAATTCATATTCACTGAGAGGCAAACAAAGTCCTGTATCTTTAGAGAAAAGTATTCATTTTCATGTTTGTTTGTTTTTTTTACACACACACACACACACACACACACACACACACACACACACACACACAAAACAAATCTTCAACCCTGTCCCTGAATGCCTGCTATCCTCAAGCATAATCAAACACACACTGAAGCAGCTAATCAAGCTTTTCAGGATCATATAAAACACACAAGCAGGTTAGAAATAAACGAGTGAGCATTATTGAGATGTTATTTCTGTTTCATTCATACTGGACGCTAGAGGGCGCCCTCACTCATAGTCTCCATATATAAAAAAAAAGACATCAGCTATGGTCAGCTATCACTGCAGGAGAGAAAAGAGGATAAAGATGATGCAAATGGATCATACTTGAAGACGATAATCTAACGCTTGTTGCGAAATCATTTGTGTTTTTCAAGCCATCTTGGGTTATATAAGAATAAACTATATTTATAATGCCTTGCTAATTGACCTAGCCTTCATCACTCTATTGAATACTATAAAATAGCATCATTTATTCTTCATTCTGTTATATAAAACAATGTCTGGTCACAAAAATTAGTTATTTTAAACCCTCAACTGGTGTTATGAAGTAACTTCAGTGTGAAACTATGTCAATAAATCAACAGGCTACACTATTGCACATGTACTACTGTAATAATAGCTCACAAACCAATAAAGGTTTAATTGTTATTACGATATGTAATTTTTTTTATTGTGGGGAGAATTTTCACTGGTACATCGTAAACAATAAAATATCGCCCATCCCTACTGGCCAGGGTGAATATTTTCAGAAAGTCCGGTTACTGTGTTTTTGCCTCAATGTCAGCGTATGCCTTGTTTTCTCCTTTCTGGCTTGCTTTATTGGATAACACCACCTGTTGACTCGGCATGCTCTTGAGAGTCCACCACAGTGTGTTTTTGCATTTTCATGTGGACGACGGCCAGAAAAAACTGTTTCTAAAAACACTTGTGCAAGTGTGGACATGGCGTTAGTGACCACAGACATCAGGATTTGAGAATATTACTGTTTCACTGTATTCTGGTTCAAATAAATGCAGTGTTGTTGAACAGAAGCAGCTTTCATGAACATTACACAATCCTATCGATCCAAACTCAAAGTGACACGCGCTTCATTAGGATCCACTTACACTAAACTCAGTACAGAGTCTTTGAGCTTAATCGAATGGAGGCATTTCTTCCAGTTGGACACTGCAGAGTGGACATACAGCCTGTGGAGAGAGTTTACATGATGCATATAATGTCTGAGATGGAATTAAGACTTTATCAAATGAAAATGCAACTGAAAGAATCAGCCCTACCAGCCGTTTTGGGCTCCTAACCACATGGTGGGAGCAGCACTTGTTCCTGCTCGCTCATCTGCGGCCTCTTCTGAGTCTGCTGGTGCTGAGGATACTTTCTCCTTCGCCACACCGGCCTCGCTGACAGACAATCAAACATGCATCAATTCAACACACACATTTCCAAAAAGCAAAAGCACAGGTTTGATTTGGACAGTAGTGGGGATGTAATAGGACGTCCCTCACCCTGGCTTATTTTTTTGCATTTATGAAAATCTGGTTTCAAGTCATCTGAAGCCTTTATTTATAGCCAGCACACTAGTAACTCACAAAGGAAGTGTTTTATAGTCAGAATGATCCTAAGACAATACATATGTTGGTTTTGATTATGTAAACCAACAGCATTATACTGTAGATTAGCTTTCACAACAGAATGCCTAAACCATTGATATATACAGTCATATTTAAAAGTTAGGACACTCTATTGAATTTCATGGCTTTCCATATTTAGACATAATAAAAAAACTACATGGTCCACGGCAGGTCTTAAAATTTGAAAGGTATTCTCCATAGTAGGAAAAACAAGCATTATGGAAGTCAATGGTTACATGTATCCAACATTCTTCAAAATATTTTCTTTTGTGTTCAACGGCACAAACAGTGAAAAGTGAGTAAATGATGACAGAATTGTCATTTTTGGGTGAACTATCCCATTAATAAATGTAATTATTCAATGAAATAATTGCATTTTCATTTGAATTGCATGATGAGATGAACTGCATTTGCATTTTTAATGGTGGAAACTCTACACCATTGCCTCAAGTAACTCGCAAACAAAATATTGAAAGATAATTGCTTCACGAAATGTTGTGCTTTCCTAACTCTACCAGGTCAGCCAAATAAACACATTCAAGAAACAACTGAAAACTGAGCACTTGTGCTTTTTATATAAGCTTTCACAGTTTCTTTTCCTGCTTGTACTAATCAGCACTATATATAAAATGTTGTATTGTAAACACTTCTCATGTTTATTGCCTCCTCAAATAAGGATCTCATAAGCATCTGCTATGTATGGGATAAAGTATATCCAAGTGGTTGTTCTTGCAGAATAAAGCCTGACAGGGTTATCAGCAGTTCAACGTGAAGTGAAGAACCTGGGCTTTACTCTGTGATAGCAACCGCCTGGATGTACTTTATCCCTTACTTGTTACACAGCTATCTGGGAATGCTTGATTCTGATTGCTCAGTCATGACATTTCAGGTTATGCTATTCCAAGACAACAACCGCTAAATAACCCAGGCTACTCCGGAAACTTTGAATCATCTTGACCACAAGTGAATAAATTCACATCCATATACTTTCATCCATATTCATATTTATATAGTTTGTTTGTCACGCCACTGTTCTTGACTGTTTGGTGTCATCTTATGACTGTATAATATGTAGGTTTTATTTCGCTTTGCACTTTTGACTGTTAGGCACTATCTAGTGACTGAATAGCTCATTAGCTAGTTAGTGTATACTCCATCAGCTGTTTTGATTTCTATCAGCTATGCATTTAATTAAAGAATTAATAAACTACTTGAGCTCAGAACAATGTTTTGTATCAAATTTTCACGGTTTGCGGCAAGTAGTGGGATAAAGTACATCCAGGTGATTGTTTTCACAGAATAAAGCCCTTCAGTCTTATACAAAATGCCGATAAGCACAACAGGCTTTATTCTGCGATAACAACCTGCTGAATGCACTTTATCAAATAAATAACATATCTCGGAATGTTGTGACTGACCAATCAGAATCAAGTATTCCAGACAGCCGTGGTTATAAATAAATATAAATGTGGTCTATTTGTATTGTACCTGTGCGTGTTGTCAGTAAAGACATGTTCTGTGAAGGACCCGAGGGTGCTGTCTGCATTCTCACTGGGCCCTGCCTCCTCCGTCACCTCAATGGCTTCAGTGGCTTCCTCCGCAGACTGGGACACTGCTAAACTTCTACACACTGGAGCTGTAGGAGCTGAGCACAAAACATACATTCATCCACTATCCAGGCTCAAACATTCATAACAGTTGTTTTCAGTCAGTTTTTGCCCACCATTGCTTCGGTCCTGCACTGGCGTGTCGGTGCGAGAGGAGCAGTTGCTGCGTACAACACTGCAGTTTGTGGCGCAGCCCACAATGGTGATCCCTGCCAACATGCCCTCCACGCCACCCTTCTCCTCTGAAGCTCCGTCTCCAGCCTGCTGCTCCAGAAATATCTCACCTGCTGGGTAATCGTTCTCACTGGCCGCTAAACACACATGGACAATGCAAGAGACTATTAAATAGAGTCGTAAGTGGAGATGCACCTATTGCAACTTTCTTGGCCGATTCGATTTCAGATTTTTTTGTGGTAAGTGTGAACTGCAGACATCAATTTTTGCAGATTCTGATTTGTTTTTCAAGTTAATAATAATAAATAAATAATTATAATAAAAAATAAACATCACAGTTGATGTTTATCACAACTGCATTAACAACATTTTTAAAAAACGTGATTTTACACTATTACTTTTCACGGACTACTCTCCATTGGAAATGAATGACTTCCGGTCTGTTGCTTGTCGTGTGCAGTGAAAAGGCGGCTTTACTGTTGATCAAAATGAGCACCCTTAACAAGGAGCAGAGAGCCTGCCCAGATGGGGCTGTTAGCCCAAATCATGCGCGAGAATAAACAAGTCTGCCAAGTCACGCGTCGTCAGAAAAGCACTACTTAATGTTTGTCTTAATGGTTGTTGTGACTGCAAATCACAATGGTAGTTTCACTTTCAGTTTCGCGCATGATGGAATACGTTCCGCGCAGATGACGCTGTAAGCGGCTGTGAGTGAGCGCGCGTGTATGAATATGCTGCGCGTGCAGGTGCTAACAAACTGGATCGGCTGAAATTTCGGTCTCTGTTCGGTTGATCGGTGCATCTCTAGTTGTAAGTATACACATATTAATACTAAACCATTTTGGACTTTTTTTTAGTTTAGTGCACATAGTTTAAAGGGACAGTTCACAAAAAAAGGTTGACTTTTGATGACTGTTGAGAATTGTAATTGTAATTTACTCATCCTCCCCTTGATCCAAACCTGTTTGAGTTTCTTTCTTCTGTTAAACACAAAAGATATTCTGAAGAATGTTAGGAAAAACGGCCATTGACTTCCACAGTATTTTCATTCCTATTTTAGATGTCAATAGCTGTTTTTTCCCAACATTCTCTAGTATAGAGTTTAAGTCAGTTGCGGTCGGCCATGTTTGTGGACAAACGCAGAAGCACACAATGTACACCAATGGAAATCACAACAGAAACAAACGACTGTTTTATAGTAATATCTTTTGAAAAGCATCTAACAAACACTCAAAATAAAATGAACTAATGTGTATATACTTCTATGAATGCTCTTTGTTTGTCCAAGAAGCTGAAAATATGCACTTCATAACATTGTGTCCAGCGGTGAAGTGTAACTGAAGAAGCCGAGCACATATACAGAGGGGGCGGATCAAATAAATGAACAAGTTTATCTGTAACTGACAGTGTAGGGGGAGCGCTTAAAGTTTGAGTGTTTATATGATCAATAGAGACCAATGGGAATTAGGTACCTTTGTCCTGAACACTCGTCCTGTATTGCACGGTTGTGAGACATTACAGTTCTCTATATCATGTTTTGTGTACAACAGAAGAAAGAACCACTTGAGTGTGAGTAAATGGTGCGGTAATTGTCATTTTTGGGAGAACTGTTCCTTACACATATTAAGTGGTGAACTGCAACTTTGTTCAGTCTCCTCTTTGCACTTTGAGCTCATCACACATTCGGTGCACTGAGCAAAGCCTCTGCTACTGCTCATTCTTGTCTAAATGACCAAATTGACAGAGGATTTCCATTATGTCCATATTATTCTGAAGAAATCTGTGATCGCATCAATTCATTTTTTCAATTCAATTCATCTTTATTTCTATAGTGCTTTTACAATGTAGATTGTGTGAAAGCAGCTTAACACAGAAGTTCTAGTAAGTTGAAACTGTCAGTCCAGTTTTCAGAGCTGAATTCCAGTTTAGTTCATTTCAGTGTGGTTTAATTTTTGCTGCTGAAAGTCCAAACACTGAAGAGCCTCATCAGAGCCTCTCACGCATCATCACAAATCATTTATGATTGTTTAGGGCTGTCAACAATAACGTTACTTGTGGATCCACACATCAATGGCATGATAATCACAAACGACCCGAACCGTGAGACCGGTGTAGGTTCATACCCCTATGATTGTTTGACATCGCAGTCCACCGTTTTCAGTCTAAAATGTAGTCAAACACACACAGCTAACCACTAAGCCACTGTGCCACCCCCCTCACAAATATATAAAATGTATCCTTTATTATCCATTTATTTCTTGTTCTGTTTTGAATACAGGTTAAAATGGACACTATATTTGCTGACAACTTAAAGGGATAGTTCACCTAAAGATTTACTCACCCTCAAGTGGTTCCAACCCTTTATGAGTTTATTTGTTGACAAAAGATGATATTTTGAAGAATGTTGAAACTGGTAATCATTGACTTCAATAGTAGAGAAAAGAAAACATATATAGAAGTCAATGGTTACCGGTTTCCAACATTTTTCTAAATATCTTTAAAGAATTTTCAGTTTTGGGTGATTTATCCTTTTAAACTTGACTGATTTTGATGTGTATAGATAGAGTTGTTTCAATTTCATGTTGCAAAGGTTTTTAACACTAGCTAGATGTTGTTTCTAACCATATCTCTCTGCATCACCCTTATTTGGATTTGTTTTCACAATTTTAGATGGGAAAACATTCAATTTCTATGCATTTAAATAAAAATCAAGCTGGTGTTTCATTTAAATTAGTTTGTTGAGTTGATGTTCACAAATGTTAATAATAAAAAAAAAAACAAGCATTAGCAAACCTTTACCAAATAGTGGCTTAAAATAATATATATGTACCAAAACTTGATTATGTGTAGCACTACACACCTACGTATCTGCTGCTGGGTCAGTTACAGTCAGTTACAAACCTGGCACACTGGAGATGCACAGCACATGCGCATTACACACGTTAAACTGGTCGACTAGTGAGCAGGGCAGGTTTGCATCAATGATGACCACTTTACTGGCTGAATGAGTGCTGGTCAGAATCCACACACGGCTGCTCACGGGGTCAGTCTCATGCAGCTCCTTAGGCTAGAAGAGGGAGAAATAGACCATTTTAATGTGGTCATGTCACTGGGCCATGAACATTTTCTGCTTGTTATTAAACCATTTCATAACTGTAACATAAGGCAATTCAGTCATAACTTAATGTTAAAACAGCTATCATAACATTATTTATCAATATGTGGCTCTTTTTGGATTCTGGGAAGCTATAGAAATATGATAAAACAGGAAATATGTTGGGACCACTGTTATTGTTTACATCCCTCATAATGGTCTGTAACTATATTTAGATGCACTTACATTCAAATGAATTTTAAATAATGCCTAAAATTCAGCAATGACAAAAACATGGCAGTAAAATATTAAAAACGGATCTGTATAACTAAATATGGTGCACTTCCACAATTGAAGCTTTCATAATAATTAATGCGCATAAAATAATGAAAGTGAAAAGATGATCATGACCAATGTACAGTGATGATCACAAGCCTGGGACTTTCAGAATTATGTTATATAAAAATGTTATTATTAGCATGACAAATTAAGACAGGGAAGTACCAGATTATAAATATTAAATTTAAAATTTACTTTAGCATTTTTACTGAAAATAAGATGGCGGAAAACTGTAAATCTGCTAAATCTGGTGCATTTATTTATTTAAATA
>CAIGQW010055694.1:3800916-3813652 GCA_903798125.1 Danio choprae | reverse complement strand
TGATGGGTTGCAGCTGGAAGGGCATCCGCTGCGTAAAACATGTGCTGGATAATTTGCGGTTCATTCCGCTGTGGCGAACCCAGATTAACAAAGGGACTAAGCCGAAAAGAAAATGAATGAATGAATGAATACTTCTTTGGCAAAATAACTTTCTGCCTCATTTAACATACTGCAGGTATCTATTTGAATACCTTTCAAAATGTAGTTTATGATCCTCATAGAAATTATTGTAATATACAAATTTGTTGCTCAAAGTTATTATTGTTATCAGATTTGCAAACTTTTGTGCTGTTTATTTTTGCATGTCTAAAATAAAAAAAAACATTGTGCTATATTACAAATGTCACTCTCACTCTTAAATCAGTTTAATGCATTCAAGATTACCATCAAAAAGACATTTTAGGCAACCTCAATTAAAGAAAAATGTCTATCAAATGTCCCTTGTGCCGACTGCCATTAGAACTTTAAATACTGGCTTTTAAGTATTGTTTAAGTAAGTAATGTGATGATATTGAATGTATTTGTGTTGCCTGTTTTCTGTGATATATGTGATGTGAACGCTGATGTGGTTGTGTGGTGAAGCCAAAGATAAATTTCCACTTGTGGACAATAAAGAAAGTTAAAAAAAAAACTTTTGCTAATTTTCAACATAGGAAAATGTGACCATTACATGTTATGACTGTAGTCATTTACCTTCTTCTTCTCTGGCGAGCTCTGTTCGCTCTTTCCGTCGCCACCCTCGTTTTCAGCCGTCAAGGGATCAGAGCCATTGGACGGCTTCGCAGATGCAGCCTCCTGATTGGATGTCTTCCAGCCAGTGAGATCCACACCAGCTGCGCACCACAGCTGCAACCCAACAACAGTTCGAGTTCTTCACTGTTTGATTCCAGGTTTAGTTTTAGTTAAATGACTTTTATAGTAAACATCAAAACAGGAATAAGTCTGCAGTTATATTAGTCTATTATATTTTGTCCCCGATATGATGCATTCAATTCACCTTATTAAAACAACACAGCTTTAACATAATTCTCTTAGTTATGGCATTATTGCATCCATTATCCATGTGCTGCCCATGTCTAATTTAAAAGCAATGAAAATCCCGTGGAACAGCCATGGTTAAATATTAATCTAAATTTATCAAAATTAAAATATAAAACAAATAGAAATCTTTTAATCTCACTTTAATGGTCAGATCAGGGTACTAAGTGAATGTTTATTTTTGTTTTAAAACGTTGCTCAAATAGGAGAGTTAAAGATACAAAAACATATACAGTATATGCAAACATGTACACATTATTGTACATTCAATGCTTTAAGTTTTTAATGATTTATGATTATTTCGAAATTATGAACACAAATTGGTAAGAACTTCTTCAATCTGAACGCAATTCTTTGACAAATGTTGGTATCCGAACAGTTAATAGTCACCATTGACTTCATCATTTTGACCTTCAATAAAAAATCTAATGTATATAACATCAATTAAAAACAAAGCTGGCATGGAGGTGTGTATGATTACAAACAGTGTTGGGGCAACACATTATAACGCAAGTTATGTAATCAGATTACTTTTTTCAAGTAACTAGAAAGTAACGCATTACTGTTACTGTTAAAAAAATTATTGCCAGTGATGGGGTCGGATTTCTGTCTTCAAATCTGTCCCAGCAAGGATCAACGTTTATCCTGTTTCTCATTACTATATTAATATGATTATTTGAATCCGTATTTAATCTTTGAAATGATTTTGACTAATGAATAAAGTTAACACATTGCCTAATTTAGGAATGTTCAGTGTCTTTGTCCCTCTCTTTGTCTGTCATAACCCTAGAAGCCACCAAACCAGGTCATAGGTCATGGAGACCTATCGAGTGGAACTGCAGGGCCTAAATACTGGAAAAAACTGCATCTATTGTTATTGCTATGTGTTAATACTGTCTGAAGTGATTTAGCTATGTTTATGTGTTAATTCTTTTTAAAGTTATTTCCTTTTTATGCTAGATAGACTTTGTGTAGTAAGAATATAGCAGCCTGAATGCTGATTATACCAGTGTTGAACCAGTTTGATAAGACTGCTGAGAGTACAAAGAAACAACATTGAGTTTTTATAAGAGACTGTTCTCTTGTGTGTGTATATGCATCCGAGGGGTCAGTTCTGCAGATCTGAGATCAGCTCTTAATAGTCTGCGGGCGGTCTGACCCAACCAGCGAGCTCTGCATGAGTGTGAAGCCCTTCTGCCATAAAACGGCAAACTATCTTCAGTAAATTTTCTTAATTTTTATCGAATCTCCGACTCTGAGTCTTCTCTTCATCTGACACACCAGACTTTTATTGTCTGTTAATCTTCATCCCCAACACCAGTTACTTTGTTTTCTCATTTATTGACTGCAGGCTCTCCTGTCCTCATTTTGAGCGAAATCATCAGTAATTGTGTACAATGGGTAAACATGATACTTAATATAGTTCTAGCTTAAATGTGAACATGCATTTACTCTTGGTACACTTGGTCAACAACAGATTCAGCAATAAAAACTGAAGAGTTTTTTTTTTCATGCATCCTCTATTAGTCAGGGAATCTAGAAATGTAGCACTGCTGAAAGGTTTGTTTTCGCTCAATATGAGATTATGCCTGTTTACACTTCCTTCCGCCTGAGGTTTAATCACTTCACATTCACTTTTGGTGTAAAAGGGCTTTATAGGTGTCAAAAAATAAACATAAAATTACAAACAAGCAAGCCCGATCCAGAAAAAGTAACCCAAAAGTAATACAGCCCATTACTTTCCTTCAAAAAGTAACTAGATGTGATACTTAGTAGTAATGCAAGATAGCATTATATTACTTTTAAAAGTACCTTTCCTCAACACTGATCACAAAGTAAAGACAACCTGAATGTTATTTATTGCTAAAGTATACTCGATGTATGTGTGTGGATCTTGTACCTTCCTGTTGGGGTCTTTCTCCACCAGAGGGCGGCAGTATACTGGCACAGGGACGTTTTTCATGCGATTATCCTCTTTCTCTGTGGCCTGGAGGACACAGGAAGGCAGTGATATACATGAGGCCTTTATAAATAAGATCACATTCACCCACTACAAGCAGAAAGACGCCATATTTAGCTCCCTGATGCAGAAAAGGGGAAACCAATGAACAGCAAACCAGAGCAGCAGATAAGGTTTGTTGGAGGGTTATAAGGCAAACGCATGCGCACGGACACTTAATCTACTGTATAGTCAGCAAATGCCACTGAGAGACGGCAAAAAAGAGCAACAAATCATGATTTGAGGTTTTCTAAGATGGAGGAACAGGAATATTTGTTATCATCTCAATTGATTTCCTCTAATCTAAGACTATGTTCCCTGTAAATAAGTAAATAGTGGAATGTGATTATGTCAAAATGAACTTTTGCAATGCCTTTTAAATATCTGGAAGATGTTTTGAACTGTTAAACCACCAGAGTTGTAAAAACCAATGCTAATCCATTAGAATCATGTATATTATTAAAATATAATATAGTTAGCATGCAAACTGAATGTAATTTTCCAGTAAACTTACTTGTATGTTAATCACAATTATGTGAAGATTAATATTAAAATTAATATGTACATAAAATGCCTTTTATTACTTAAACATTGGAGTGTTTCTGTGACCCATTTAAAGGGATAGTTCACCCAAAAATGAACATTTCCTCCCATTTCCTCACACTCAAGTGGCTTTAAAAGTTCATTAATTTCTTTCTTCTGTTGAACACAAAAGAAGATATTCCGAAGAATGTTGAGGAAAAAAGCAGCTGTTGACTTCAATGTAGGGGAAAAAAAACTATTCCTTTAGATGTGACTAATGTATACCTTTATAAGTAGTTTCATAATGTCGAAATTGGTTAAAACTGCAGTGACATTTATTAAAACATTTATTGCGAACGACTTATATTTAATTAAAATACTTCTAAATCCTGGTATTGATGAAGTTTCAACAGAGTAGACTTTAACTTTAAATGTAATACTGAATAGCGCTGCAATTTTTAAATCAATTTATTATAATGAATGCAATTATAATCAGTTACTTGGTTTAGTATATAAATGTCTTGTTCAACCTCAGAATTGTTTACTCCACCTGACCCAACGCCCCCTTCTCATCCCCTATTTTGCACTACTCTTTATTGTCTACAGTTATTTCCACTGAAACTTGTTGTTTAGTGTGATTTGTATGGAAAGGATATATTAACATGTTTGCACTGAGTAGTGAGATGCACTTAATCTCTTGGCACATGTATATAATGTATATAAAAATCAAAATAGAAATAAGCTTGTTAAAACATTTTTCTGCAACAATTCAAAATGCAACCAAATAAAGCATTAATCTAATGATTATATAAAAATTAAGATATTTATGAATTAAACTCATCGCATGGCATCATAACATGTATCCTTTATGTAAGTTTATCCTGTTTAACATTCATTTCGAAATAAGAGTAAAGTTTCCTGTTTTTTACCTCCCTCAAAATCGAGTAATCTTACAAAAATCTGTTGTCTTTAATTGTAATTACTGAATGGATCACTCACAAAAGAAATACTCTGGTGGTACTACAGTGATATGAACAGATACTATTGCATATCAAATGCTGCATGATTATCATAATCAATAAACACTGTGTTTACCTGAAACATAACGTTGTCTTTTACTGTAAATGAAATGTGTTTCTGGCTATAAATGTCTTGTAGGCACCTAACCCTAACCACTAAACAATTAGCCATATGTCTAAAATATCCTAAATACTCTATTAACTTGATTGTGTTAGCAAAGCATGATGGCAGCTATAAATACCACAGGGTTAATTCCTAGAGATGCACTGAAGCTGGATTTATCAGTGCTATATCAGTTTTCTGCTGCGTCTACGCTGTGATTTGCTGACTGATGCTGACTCAGGTTAGGGACGGGATGGGACTGAGGGGGTGGGAGAGGTGCATGCTGGTCCTCAGACTTGCCTGCGTCCTCTTGGCTGTGGCATCTTGAGCGCTGTCCGCCTGGCAGCCGTTCTGTGGGAGATCACAGTTAGAGCCACAGCGAGGGCAACCCTAACACTGCTGCCAGTTAAGCAGACCCATAAAACACACTTACAGACTAACTACTGTGCCACAATACAGATGCAGTTATTTAGACTGAACTTTGTTGTTATAAGCCCTGATCGGTCAAATGTTTAGGACCCTAAAAAAAAAAAAAAAAAAATATATATATATATATATATATATATATATATATATATATATTTAAAAAAAGGACTTTTCTATTTACCAAGTATGCATTAAATTGACCAAAAATACAATAAAAACTGTCATATCATTAGCTTGCTGCATTTGTTTAAAGTCAATGATCTTCAATGCCTGATTGAGATACTATATAAAGTGGGTGTCAGACCGGACATTAAGAAGCTCTGGATTAAATTCAATTGTTCTGCGCCATGTTTTTAAAATGAAATTCAATGGAGTTTCAGTGCTCATCTGCTGCTCCTGATGGCACTTGTGCTTAAATGGCATTTCATCTTGTTTTACACTTGAACAAATAAATGAATGCGCAAGTCTATTAAACAGACTATATTTTAATCAATTTACATTATTGATGAGTAAAAGGAACTATTTAAAATTGAAAATAATCACACAAACCCCACGACCAATTTAGTGTCCACACGAATATGATGAGACTGCTTTAGTGTTTAGTGTCCCACGACCAATGATTTGTCCACACGAATATGTTGATTTGCTGTTCTGTTGTGATCAGTTATTATTGGCATGCAAACATGATTTGTTTTTGTTGTGGAAACTGAGATACATTTTAGTTTCATAACTTAGCAGTACCCTATAGTTTTTAGTTCATTCAAAGCAGTGAATCGGCCTTCAGCTACTCCGCCACCTGCTGCTGGAATCAGCTTAAAGAAATGATCAGATGTGCTCCACCATTAGGCACATTCAAATCAAGACTGAAAACACGTCAGTTTAGCTGTGCCTTTACTGAATGAGCACTGTGCTACATCCCACAGATCGCACTATTATGCCTTTCTTTTCTTTTTCATTAATTTAAAACCTGTTTTAACACATTTTAATCAGTTTTTGTTCTCTTTTATTTATTTTTACTTCTTTTAATCATTTTTATTTTCTTGTTTCTTTATTCTTGATTACGTAAAGCACTTTGATTTACCACTGTGTATGAAATGTGCTATTGCCTTGCCTAGTAATACATTAGTTAGTTCGTTTAATGTTAGTTCATGTTAACTCACACATTGGATTTTAATAATGCATTAGTAAATGTTGAATTATGGTTAAATGCTTTACAAGATTATTCATACGTAGCTAATGTTAGTAAATACATTACCTAACATTAACAAATGAGCCATTATTCCAAAGAGTTACCAAAATCTTCTTAGACTGGTTAGATGAACCTCATAGTATGTCAAAAATTTATTTTCCAACTTCATGGGACATTATGAATCTGTTGTTTTGGCGTTAGAGGTTTCTGATGCTTCCACCAGTGCAATATTAGTCTTTTGGCCAGAGAGCAATCAGATTGTATCTTTGTAAGATTATATGAGATGGGAGTAATCCCAAAAACGCCAATCAGTGGGCAAGAGGAGATAGATATACTCAGGAAACCAGAGCATCCCAAAAGTCCAAAACGTGTGTATGAGTTGGGTAAATCTACAGCAATTAAAAGCAGGATTTAAATAAACTTTATAAATGCTCTTATTTTATAAATGCTTTTTTATTTTGTTGATCTTCATGTTGTTACTCTTTTAACAATTCAATGTGTCCTTGGTGAGTAAAAGTAAACACATTTTTAATGCTACTTTTGAATGATACTCTATCACAGTTTCCACAAATATTATAACACAGCAGTTTTCAACAATGATGATGATAATAATAAAGTTTTCTGAGCAGCAGATGATCATATGAGAATCACTTTGGAGGATCATGTGACACTGAACACTAGAGAAAAGATGCTAAAAATGCAGCTTTAGGCACATCTTTCCAGAGAGCCTGGGTTGTTCATACTGTTCATACTAATTGCTGAATGCATGATAAACTGCTAAACCACTGTATTTTCCTTTACATTTTACAATAATTGCAGGTTAGTAGCAAAGCAAGCAGAGACAGTACACAAGTGGACACTGTTTTGTTTCTTATTCAGTATAGAGAAACCTGATTTTAACAAGGCCTCACAGTGGCGCAGTGGGTAGCACGTTCGCCTCACAGCAAAAGGTCGCTGGTTCGAGCCTCGGCTGGGCCAGTTGGCGTTTCTGTGTAGAGTTTGTTCTCCCTGTGTTGGCGTGGGTTTCCTCCGCGTGCTCCGGTTTCCCCCACAAGTCCAAAGACATGCGGTACAGGTGAATTGGGTAGACTAAATTGTCCGTAGTGTATGAGTGTGAATGGGTGTGTATGGATGTTTCCCAGAGATGGGTTGCAGCTGGAAGGGCATCCGCTGCGTAAAACATATGCTGGATAAGTTGGCGGTTCATTCCGCTGTGGCGACCCCAGATTAATAAAGGGACTAAGCCGAAATGAAAATGAATGAATGAATGAATGATTTTAACAAATTACCAAAGTAATTCACAAATTTACAGTGCTCAGCCTAAATGAGTACTACACCCCTCACAAATCTCTCTTTTTATTATTAATAATTTCTACAGGATGCTTTACAAGTACATATTTGTGCATATACTTTAGATTAGTCAGTACTGAAGCCAAAACTGGAACAAATCTAACTAAAAAGCCTTGAGGTCAGTCTAAAAATGATAAAATCAAAAGTAAAATGTTGGGGAAAATATGAAATAATATTGTAATACACAGGAAAACAAAATCAAGAGAAACATTTAAAAAAATGTAGTTGAAATTTTGTAGTTTGTATTTTTTTGTAGTCGAATTTTAACAGCCGAATTTGAGCCATTTTAGCCACAGAAATTATGGAAGCAAATTTTTGAACTGAAATAAAATGAACTGAAAATTGCCTTTTGAATATTATACTTGGTATTTTTAAGCAGAACTGAATATTCTGGAAGTGAAATCTGGAAGTTGAATATGAAGTATAGAGTTTAAGTATGAAAATCTGTTTTGAATTGAAATATTCACAGCTTAGAAAAACAGCTATGTTAAATTTCAGGACCTAAAATTACAAACCCTGGCAATTCAAGTCATTAAAATGCAAGCAGTTGTTAATTCAGTGTATTATATTTTTTCAGCTAGTGCTATTCGACAAGCTGTTTATTTCAATACTTTTGGCATTGATTTTGTTCCATAAATCTCCTCCAGCAATGACAGCAACTCTTTGTTTACAAGTTGTTATATAGTTGCTGTCATGTGATGTGCGTTTGACAGGACAGACTGTACCTCGTGTTCGTTTCATACACATTACAAAACCAAAACGTTTTTGTTTTCAAGTGCACTTTGTTCGTTTAAAAGTAGAGATTTCAAGCTTTATGTGGATATATTTCTCATGTCAGTGAAGCAAGTATTCGCTGAGATTCAAGTGTTTGTTGACCACAAAAACTGTCATAAAAGCACACGTATGGTCCGAGCTTCTCCCCAGAGAAACGTCAGTCTATAGCGATGGCTGATTGGCTCCTGTACTAAAATGCGGGGCTTCATTCGCCATATTAACCATATTGTTACCCCATTCAAAACTATACGAGTGACACGTCTTGTGTATTCTAGAGTCTTTGGTGTTACTCATTTATGCTGAGCACTGTAGATTTCATTTTTAGATGATCTTTTATGTAATCATTTATGAATACATAAAGGATTTTTTTAACTTTTAGTTAACATTAACAATGCGTTCACTGAACTCCTGCATCATTATTTTTGGGACTTTTATTTTGTAGATGTACAAGCTGTATTTATTATACAATAAAGTTTATAAAAGAAGACTTCATGACCATAATTAATATACAGTAGTTTGAGCTTGATACTTGATACTGCTACATACTTATTGTAAATCATTAACAAGCCACCCAGACAGTCAATCACCTAACATAAACCCTGACACTCATCTCTTAAGAGGATTTCAACTAAGCATTTGTTTATGAGCCAACATTTTCAGCTAAAACTAAAAAACATCATGCATTTTGGCCATTTGTTTGGACGACAACAGATATTTGATAGTCTGAAAATATTGTTGAAAAAAACAAACATATTGTCTCTTACTGTTGACACGACCTCTGTGCTTCAGGTTAACCAACAGCAAGAGGGTTATGACAGACTAATCAGGTTTAATTCATTCTTATTTATTTTTTTCTTTCAAGCTATTTTTTAAATGTTTGCATAATAAGTAGTAATACATTATGCTAAACATTCATAATTGTTTTCAGAGAGAGATTAAACATCCCTCATCTTTAAGTTGTCAGTAGGTGCTTTACCAGAACAACATAAAAATATTAGACAATATTTATCTATAAAATAACAGTTCAAAACTATACATAAAAATATAAGTATTATATAAAAGCATTATTTTATAAGCATGTAACAAAAAAGGAGTAAGTTCATTATAAACAGCGGAAAATGACACACTTTTTAGTGTTGTCGCAGTTTGAGGAAAACTCATTTTTATTATAATAATGCTTTTTTTTATTTTACGATTTTAAATAATTCTATAATTAATTATTTTTTATTATGAAAGAATGCAACAAAAGTATATTTTTGGTTTATAGTTCTTATAGAGAAAACCATAATAAGCTAAAATCTGTATCGGCGGGTCACACATGAAAAAATATTGGAAATCGGAATTTGGTGAAGAAATTTGCAATCAGCGAATCTCTTTATTGTCTATATCATCATCTACATCAAGGGTGCACAAACTCTGTCCTGGAGGGCCGGTGTCCTGCAGAGTTTAGTTCCAACCCAGATTAGACACACCTGAACCAGCTAATCAAGCTCTTACTAGACATCCGCTTGTTAAGTGTGACACATGCAAAGCGGCTTCGGGGTCCAAGTGCCATATCAAACTGTATAGGGAGACTCAACAAATGGTAATAATAAACGTTTACAAAGTGCTGTAATACTTTCGAAAATCACGATCGTAATATAAATATCCATGCCTAATATCAGATGGCCAGAAAGTGGTTAGTTTTTATAATTGTTAAAACATTGGTGTCTGATGCAGCAAGTCCAGAGACTGTTGTGTACACCATGATTTTATATCAAATAAATTTTTATGTGTGATATGACTAAAAAGTGGTTATAAACAAATATTTTCTCAATTCAAATGAGTAGCGGGGCTTGGACCTGAAAACAGCATTCCATAAGCCATGACTTAACAAGCGGATAAGCTGTGTCCAAAATCTTCCATCCTTCCATACTATATAGTATACTAAAAACAGTATGCAAGACGAGTAGTATGTCCGAATTCATAGTATTTGAAAAACAGTATGCGAGAAGTACCCGGATGACCTATTACTTCCAGCGAGACTCTGAAGTATGCTTCCGATGGACGCAATGCTATCCCATGATGCCACGCAAGAGAATTCATGAATGGAGTAAAACGACGCATCTGACGAGGGTAGGTCATCTGATGATGACAAACGGCGAATGCAGTATGTCTGAGTTCCATTCATACTACTGACAGTCACACTATATAGGACATACTTTTCTAAAGGTTGTATAGTAAATACAAATTCAAATGTAGTACCTACTTAGTAACCAATTTCAGACTCAACCATAGAAGAAACTTCCAGGTAGATGTGTTTAGGTAAGTTGTAGCTAAAATCTACAGGACACCGGCCCTCCAGGACCGAGTTTGGCCACCATTGGTCTATTTGATAAACCTTTTAAAAACGCAAAGAAATAACATTGAAATTTTTAGTAAACCATTGTCATGTACAAACAGCCCTCTTGGGTCCTTTTCTCCAGATTTCTACTTTTATGTGTGTTCATTCACAGAGCCCACTCTCTGACACAATAAAACCCCTCTACCCTTTACATGGTGGTGATTTCTGGTCAGCAGGAGGTCAGTATAGAGGCAGATACCTGTTTGAGTCGGGACGGGACGCTCCAGCCACAGGTCTGCATGGGGCCGTCCTTGCGGCGCATGTGTTCGCGCACCTGCCGGTACTGTTCTCGCCGCTGCTCTCTGCGGGTACAGAGCGCGGAGTCGCTGAGGAGAGACGCAACACCATTAACGGGCATTCTACGGGACAAGAGAAAGAGAGACGCAGCCGTCGGTCAGCCAAAGAGCCACAGATCCAGCCAGCCAGCAGAGGCCAAAGAGAAATCACACACACAGCAGGAAATGATGATGGATACAATGAAAATTAAAATGATGATGGCTTCATTTACATGTATAGATTTGATAGGCTGTTTCATGCTAATAGACTGTGAGGAAGCAAATTCAAGAAACAATATATTATTATTTTTTAAAGTTAATTCCAGATATGAATAAATATTATAATAGAATATGTATAATAGGTTACCTTGGCAACTACCTGTAATAAAAAATATGTTTAAGTTGAAAAACTAAAATGACTAATTACCAAAAAAAGCAATGTTGAAATTAAAATGAATAAGCCTAAAGAAAACAATCTAGACTTAAATAACAAACAAAAGCCACAACAAAATTACTTAAACTAAAATGAAAACTAAAACAAATACATATAAGCTAGTTCTAAAATATTAATAAATACTTTAACAAAACAAAAAAAATGGTAGGAAATAAACTAAACCATACATATAGTCATTCACAATATTAATAATCACTGCGTAAAACATATGCTGGATAAGTTGGCAGTTCATTCCGCTGTGGCGACCCCAGATTAATAAAGGGACTAAGCCAAAATGAAAATGAATTAATGAATGAACTGTATGTAAATATAGTACCTTGACAATCATCTGTAATAAAATAACTAAGTAAAAACATTTTAATGACTAAAAAGTAATTTTGAATTTGAATAAGCCTAAAAATAAATATTTAGGCTTAAATAATAAAATACAAATAAAACAAAAATCCACACAGCAAAATGGCTAAAACTGAAAAAAAAAAAAATAATAATTATATATATATATATATGTGTGTGTGTGTATGCATAAATATTAATAATAGCATGAGAATAATATAACTAAATAAAATAAACTTAAATAAAACATATTTAAGTGGAAGAAATTAATTTACAAAAGCTAACACTGAAATTAACTTTTTTTTAAACCTAAATAAGAATATACAGGTTAATCAAAACAAAACAAAACAAGACTCAAACTTTAAACTAAATTAAAATAGAAGTAATTTAACATCATTATAATAATAAAAAATCTGACCATTCAACAATCTGAAGCCCACAACCTAAACATAGCAATTAAATAAATAAACCTATGTTTTATTCCATTTTTATATTCTAATCTTTTTTAATTCTTAATGTTAAGAGTTAGTTTACAGCTTTTAGTATTACTGTCATTGAAAAACTTTCATTGATAGTCCCTAAAGCCAAGTAAACATGTGAGTGTGCAACAGCTAACAGCCAAACGCAGCATTAGCACACATTAGCATTTAGCAGAGTCAGCTTGCCAGAGCAGAAGACAGAGAGAGGAAGAGAGAGAGAGAGAGAGAGCGAGAGAGCGAGAGAGCGCGAGCGAGAGAGCGAGACAGCGAGAGAGAGAGAGAGCGCGAGCGAGAGAGAAAGAGAGAGAGAGAGCGAGAGAGAGAGAGAGCGAGAGCGAGAGAGAAAGAGAGAGAGCGAGAGAGAGAGAGAGCGAGAGCGAGAGAGAGAGAGA
>CAIGQW010055694.1:3782812-3798930 GCA_903798125.1 Danio choprae | reverse complement strand
AGAGAGAGAGAGAGAGAGAGAGAGAGAGAGAGAGAGAGAGAGAGAACACTAGAAGGACACAGTGTAAGTAGGGCTGTGTAAATGTGAGGATGAATAGGACAGACAAACAGACAGAAGCTCATGTTCTCCTCACTCTTCCGGCAGGAACTCTCGTATGCAGGTGGAGGTGGAGATCTGGCACATGGTTTGGGAGCGCCTCTGGTTGTAGCCGGCCGGAGACGGAGACTTGTAGTGAATGTTGACACTGGTGTACGGCCGCTTCACTGGAGGAGGACTCGCCGATGAACTGAAGAGACGCGCAAAACTGAAGAGAAACAGAGAAAAGTAAAGGAACAGGGAGAAACAGAACCACAAAAGGTTGCATGGGTATATTTTTAGAAAAGGCCATGTACGAGTCAAAATTATACACTTTTTTTATGCCAAAAATCATTCGAGTATTAAGTAAAGATCATGTTCCTTGAAGATATTTTGTACAGTTCCTATGGTAAATATATCAAAACTTAATTTTTGATTAGTAATGTACATTGCTAAGACAACTTTAAATGTGATTTTCTCCATGTTAAAACTTTTTGAATGCTTGGATTCCTGCATGTTCAAATTGTTGTACCTCGGCTGAATATTGTCCAATATGACAAATCATAAACCTGTAGGTATGTTTCTATCCACCTGTTTTCATGCACATTTTGAAATACTGCATAAAAAATGCTTGATGGAAACAGCAAGATGCGCATACAATTAAAAAATAAAAAATGTGGCTTCTCCTAGCGCAGCAAATTCCTTTTTTTGGATGATATTTGGCTCCAATTTATTAGGAAGTCATGATTTTGTTCTTTGTGCTTTATTCACAAATGTTAAATACAAAATACAGCTAATGACAGCTTATTTATTCAGCTTTCAGAAGTTGCAGCAAAAAAATAAACTTACCCTCATGACTGGTTTTGTGTACCAGGGTCACAAACATGAATGATTGAATTAGCAATAATGGCGTCAATGGCGTCAAACCCATTCACTTGGGGACATAATTCAACCAAAAACCCAATTATGCTCAATTTACTGACCCTCAAGTGCTCAAGTGTATCACAATAGAAGATATTTTGAAGCATGCTGGAAACCGGTGGCCACTGACATCCGTAGTAGGAAAAACAAAAACTATGGAAGTCAATGGTTTTCAACATTCTTCAAAATATCTTCTTTTGTGTTCAACAGAAGAAAGAAATTCAAACAGGTTTGAAACAAATAGGGGATGATTTTCATTTATTGGTGAACTATCCCTTTAAGATGCTGATTTAAGTGTTAAAAACAAAGACAAAATGCACACAATTCGTGTAATACTCACAATTGCCAGATGATGGATTTCTTCTTCTCTGGTAGAGGAGGACTCTCTCGAGACGCCCTGTAAAAGTGAAATGGACAGAGACAAGATGAAGCCTCACTGTAAAATAAAACGTTTTGGGAACACAATATTTGAAAGTCTCCTAGTTACACGTTCCATTTACATACTATAGTAATTAAAATGTATTTTGCAAATGTGAAAACAAACTTTTACAGTAAAATTATACAGTAAAACTTAAAAAATAAGTTTTAAGTTACACCAACATTATCATTTACAGCATAAAATAGTGCCAAAATGGTGCAAAAGTGCAAAAAAAGTTGCTCCAAATATTGTTACACTGTAAAGATTTTTTTGCTGACTTAATTGAATCAAAGTACCTTCGAGTCATCTCAACTGACATCAATTACTCTGTGTAACTTGAAACCTACTTGTTGAAAGCTAATTAACTTAATTCATTCATTTTTTTGTTCATCTCAGTCCCTTTATTCATCAGGGTTTGCCGCAGTGGAATGAACCGCCAACTTATCCAGCATATGTTTTACGCAGCGGATGCCCTTCCAGCCGCAACCCATCACTGGGAAACATCCATACACACTCATTCACACACATACACTACGGACAATTTAGCTTACTCAATTCACCTATAGCGCATGTCTTTGGACTTGTGGGGGAAACCGGAGCACCCGGAAGAAATAATGGGGTAATCTGGTGACCCCAGATTAATAAAGGGACTAAGCTGAAAAGGACCTCAATACATTACAGATATGCTCACTGAATACAAACAGATCACTCAGATCATTAGGATCAAGTAAATTAGAAATTCCAAGAGTTCAGTCAAAGCAGGGTGAATCCGCCTTTAGCTACTACGTCCTCCACTGTCCCTTCGACAGAACTTCGACAGAACGCACTGTTAAGTCTTTCTTTTATTTTTCATATAAAACCTGTTTTAACTAATTTGATTTCTTATACTTGTTTCTTTTATAGGGCGATAAAGTGGGTCAGTGGTTAGCACTGTCGCCTCACAGCAAGAAGGTCGCTGGTTCGATTCCCGGCTGGGTCAGTTGGTGTTTCTGTGTGGAGTTTGCATGTAATGTAAATCTAAGCTATGTATTACCTAAGTATTTAAATGAACTGTTGTTATCATCTGTGTTCGTACATAATCATTTTAAGAATTTGTAATAATTCGTCTAACACATCTTTTGTTTACGTTGCAGTGAAAGCCGCTACAGTGTGTGATGTTTTCAACTGGGTGCTCCTGCACGCCACGCGCCTCCATTAGAAATGAATTTGTGTGCGTAAAAGATGCGATATGTAAATGGCCCGCTGCAGCTAGGTGTCTCAGCCATAATTAATCCAGTGTGCGTGCATATTAGCCTCGTGTATAAACTCGGAACTAGCGCACAGTTGGCATAACTTTGTTTAGTTGCAGCAGTTTCATTCCGTGTAAAAGAAACAGTGTTGAGAAGCCTTTACGATTAATTACCCGTGACGAATTAAAGCGCGGTTAATAGTCAAATCGGTTAATCATTGCATCCCTAGACGTAGTTATTTTACAGTGTAACTTATTATTTAATTAAGTAAAATTAATTACAGTAACACTTTGTTTTGATGATCCATTTGAGTATTAGTAGACTGTCTGCTTAATATCCGTTGATACTGCTCTTTCAACAGACATGTAACTGACTATAAGAACCTTTGCAAGTACATGTCAATTTACAATAACCCTAACCCCAACCTAACAGTCTACTAATTAGACTACTAATAGAGAATTAGTTGGCATGAAGATGCAATGTAACTTATATTTAACAAACGGACCATTAAAATAATGTGTGACCTTAACTATTAGAATGTGGGTTAGGTTTATTTACATTTGTGTATATTAGGAAATGTTTTGTTACATTGTGATGGAATAATCATTTTTTATACACCCTTTTCAACTTTTTTTTATGATTATTGTATTAACAAAGTCATTCAGATGTGCTAATGCATCAGATTTTGCGGTTGAACTTTATTTTAAGCTGAGGTATTACAGCATAACTATTTAACTACTGAAGTCAAATTAATTAATTACATGTACTTACTATGATTGGGGTTTGAATGTAGGTTATGTTTGTATTCAGTTATATACATTAGGATGTTTTGTTACATTATGATGCATCAATCTTTTTTTGAACACCCTTTTCAACTTTTTTTATGATTATCATATTAAAGTCATTCAGATGTGCTCATGTATCAGATTTTGTGGTTACACTTTATTTTAAGCTGACGTAGTTATTACAGTGTGACTTATTATTTAACTACCAAGTAAAATGAATGAATTACATCTACTTACTATATGATTGGGGATCAAATGTAGGTTACGTTTGTATTCAGTTATATACATTAGGATGTTTTGTTACATTTTGATGCATCAATCATTTTTTATACACCCTTTTCAACTTTTTTGTGATTATCGTATTGACAAAGTCATTCAGATGTGCTCATGTATCAGATTTTGTGGTTACACTTTATTTTAAGCTGACGTATTACAGCGTAACTATTTAACTACTAACTAAAATGAATGAATTACATCTACTATATGGTTGGGGATCGAATGTGGGTTAGGTTTGTATTCAGTTATGTATATTACGAATGTTTTGTTACATTATGATGGAACAATAATTTTTTTTACACCCTTTTTAACTTTTTTATGATTATCATATTAACATTTAGATGTGCTAACGTATCAGATTTTGTTTAACAGAGAGAAGATTTTTCTTCAACACATTTCTAAACATAATAGTTTTAATAACTCATTTCTAATAACTGATTTATTTTACAGAACATCATATTTTACTGGATATTTTTCAAGACACTTCTATACAGCTTAAAGTGACATTTAAAGGCTTAACTAGGTTAATTAGGTTAACTAGGCAGGATAGGGTAATTAGGCAAGTTTGTGTATAACGATGGTTTGTTCTGTAGACAATGCTTAAAGGGGCTAATAATTTTGACCTTAAAATGGTTTTTAATAAATTAAAAACTGCTTTTATTCTAGCCGAAATAAAACAAATAAGACTTTCTCCAGAAGAAACAATATTATCAGACATACTGTGAACATTTCCTTGCTCTGTTAAACATCATTTAGGAAAAAGTTTACAAAGAAAAATAATTTCAATGGGGGTTTAATAATTCTGATTTCAACTGTAACTACTAAGTAAAATTAATTAATTACATGTACTTATAATATGATTGAGTTTAGAATGTGGGTTAGTTACATGTAATTATGCATAAATAATTGTAATTACTATAGTTACTGCATGAAACTTGCAACTAAGTCATCTTAAATAAAAGTGTTACCAGTTTAGTTGACGTTACCTGATCATCTCGGTCCAGCGCACCGCTTCCTGAAGCTCCATCAGTCTCTCCTTGTACTGGTTGCGCTCCATCAGCACTCGGGCCATCTCCACCCGGGTGAAGCGGCGTCTCTGCGTCATGGTCACATCGTCCTGCAGTGGAGACGAGTACTGCACCACAGAGCCAAATACCAAAACACAGGACAACACGGCGGCAGGAGAGCGGAGGTTAGTGCATCAGGCCTTCAGCATTAAACACAAGCTTATTGAAGCATGCAGAGGAGGTTCATGCTTTACTGCACACTGCGTTTTAATTAAAAGCTGTCAGAGCATACGGAGAGGCCTGTGGAGGTGATTAGTAATAACATTTTTGACTGTGTTTGCACCTGGCATCTAATATAAAATCCGATATTAAGTCATAAGCGGTATTAAAGCGAGACACTGCAAGCAAAAACACAGATTGACATTTTGGGGTTTTTGCCTCTTCAAGTGTTTTTTTTTTAGTGTAATTGAAAAAAAAATAAACATACAAAATACATTTTTTACTAGTTCTTACTATAGTGTCTGTACATTTTAATTACATTACATATAGTTTCTAACAATTTTTCCATAATTGTAGCCATAGCCATAAATCTGTACTTCAGCAGCACTCACATGCATCACATTTACCAGTTTTATTAATACAGTGGTCCCTCGTTAATCTATAAAATAAAAGCCCCGCAATAGGCGAAATCCATGAAGTGGTCAGCTTTATTTTTTTAATCATTACAGATGTTTTAAGGCTGTAAAACCGAAGATTCATTTATTCCGTAATGGCGCGCTACAGCATGTCCAGAAGTCAAATTTTTTGTGTGATGGTTAGCATCTTCCTGCCTTTTGAGTGCTACCGCAGGCGCCTTTGAGGGTGCAGAATGTTTTGTCGACATTATGGGGTTTGCTGGGGAGAAAACTTGCAAACATACAGTACAGCACTTCAGAGTCACACTGCTAGCGATCAAAGATTTATGTACATTTGGCAAGCTGAACGCATTCTGTACTATACAGGTGACACAGCACAGAGGAGATTGATTGACAGTGGTCTACAGCCAATCAGGACGCAGAACACAATGCGCTGTAAAAAAAAGCATATCAAATTGCACAAAAAAAATCAGCAAAACAGAGACCACGAAAGGTGAACGGCGTTATAGCGAGGGACCACTGTATCTCTATTGTGAAGGTTTTTACAGAAGCAACATGTCTTATTATAATGATATATATTTTATTTAACAAAAATACTGTTGCAGTATTTTCTGAATTGTGGAGGGATAAAAAAAGATTGCCCAAATCCCCTCAAAAACCCTTTGACTATTGTAAAAAAAAAAAGAAACAAGAATTTTAAACCTCACTTATTTTTTTTCTAACAATGTATGCAATTTAGTGCATACTTCATTACATAGGGCACCCTTTGCATACTTTTTTTTTTTTTTTTTTTTAAAGATTTATTTTTGGTTTTTTTTGTCTTTATTAAGTAGATAGGACAGTATTATAGACAGGAAGCGAAGTTAGAGAGAGAGAGGGGGTAGGGACGGGAAATGTCCTCGAGCCGGGATTCGAACTCGGGACGCCCTGAAGTGCTACTGCACCATATGTCAGCGCGCTAACCACTAGGCTATTGCGCCGACTCCGTTTGCATACTTAACACGATTGCATGATATAGGAAAAAACGTACATTGCGATGTTTTTATCTTCTGCAATTTATGTTGCGCCATTTCACCAAATAACTTTTATAGCTTTATTTTGAAACAACTAATGCATTTATATTGAATGGGAAGATATTTTTAAGAGGAGTGCAAATCTGCATAAAATATAATAATGTCCAGCATAGATAAATACAGTAGAGCAACAGTATAAATGAAGGAGTCTAACAGTATTCGGGTACAGAAATAAGATGATCAAACAAACTATGAAGTTGTATAGTCTTCATTATATATATTATTATTTTAAATATATTTTTTTCGTTAAAGCTACAAAATGCAGTAATTCCTTGAGCCCAAATGCTTTGAACACAGTCCCAGGCCTTAAAACACGCACAACTAATAAACGTTCACGTTTTTATGGTTAAACTGAATAGACTCCACAATCCTGACTCCACATTACAGATCCTGCAATGTGAATATTGCGCATTCACACAATATTGCGATATCGATGCTAAAATGATATATTGTGCAGCCCTACTTAACATTTTAGAAAACCTCTTAATGTAATCAACTGAGGACGTATGGTGATAACTAATAGTTTTTTTTTTTACCCTATTCAACTGCAGTGTCTTCCATAATGTTGTTAATAGTGATGCACCATTAGGATTTCTTGGCTGATACTGGTACCAATTTTAACAAAAAAAACCAAAACAACAACTTTCAGCTAATTGCGATACTGATATTGCTCAATTGCACACAGTAATATGAAGTACTAGGTTTTCTACATCAAACTTATTTTATTGATCAAGGATTGAATTGATTTAATATTCAACTGTCCAACATTTTGAGAGGCACAACTTGCCATAAAAAACTCAAATATGACAAATTAAAAGGTGATTTTTCTGCCATTCAATATTTCTTTTAACAGCATTAACTATTATTTGACATAGAACATATAAATATAGTTCATAACATATATATGTCAGTGTTCGTCCGCGTCATCCTTTGTTTATGTCATGTGCTTTCTTTGTCCTTCTCCCGCCACCGTCATTGTTAATCTGTTCCACCTGCGTTCATCCCTTCTGTGTCATCTGTGTAATCAATCTGTCCTCCATATATACCCTTTCGTCTGTGTCTATTGTTGTCCGGTATTTTGAATCGTGTGGGTCTCGTCCTGTGTCGTCCTGTCTTCCCGTATCCAGTATATGTTTCCCGTAAGTGTCAATAAACCCGTTTTTGTAATGTTTCTCCGTCTCCCTCTCGTCGTGTTATCCTCCGCCCTCCGGGCGTTACATAATACCGGACCCAAAAATAGCGGCGTGTTTTCCCCCGATTTTCTTTTTATAGTCTTTTTTCCCCTCAGTGTTTTATTTTCTCCCTTCCGTGTTTTCCTGGTCCCCACCCACCTTCCCGTTCGTCATCACCGCCTGCTGGAGCAGGGGGAGAGCAGCCCTGAGGACCGTGATCGAGCGACTGAGAACAGCTTTCCGGGCGACGTGCTCTGCGCGCCCATCATCTGTTACAGAGCACGATCGCCCGAAGATGGTCCTCAGGGCAACACCGCCGCAAAGATGGAGTGGACACTGGCGAGTAAAATATTTCCACTCACCGCCTTCCTGGAGGATCTCGTCAGTGCCACTCCCGACCCAGTGACCAGCCAATCAACATCATCCACCTGCAGGGAGCGCTTGCCCCCCTATGCAGATGGACAGCGACTGGACACTGGGAGGCTACTCACTGGCTTCTGGAGCTTGACTTTTGATCATCCGCTGCGTTTAGGCAGCAATATCCGTCCGCTGTTACCAGGCAGCAATCAACTGTTCCTACACAGTCTTTTAATTCTTCTCCTAGAAAAAAGCCTCAGCTCCAGGGTCATGAGTAGCTTCCCACGGTCCCCCAGAACTGCAGCCAGTCATCCAGCTCCAGCACTGCTGCAGTCAGCCAGCCCCCCAGCTCTCGCTCCAGCTCCGGAAATGGAGCTCGCTTGTGGGCGCTACCTGTCTGCGTCACCCTCTGGAGGGTGTCGCCCAGCGTCAGCTCCTACGGCCTCCGAGCTGCGGACTCCACCTCGGCCCTTCGACCCCAGGGCTCCGCGTTGGCTCACTCCTCCCTCGTCTTCGTCGTGGGCCGTCCGCCCACCAGCTCCGCCAGGCTCCCTCGTCCCTCCGGCTCCACCTTGGTCAGTCGTCGCCCTTCCTACGCCTCTGGACTCCACTCATCCGGCTGCACCTCATCGCACCGTCCCACCGGCTGCGTTGAGCTCCTCCATCCCTCCAGCTACGCCTTGGTCCTCTGTCGCTCTGGCTACGCCGCGGGCTTCCGGAACCCCGCCGTCGCCTTGCTCGGGTGAGCCGCCTGCTTCGCCCGGCCCTCAGAAGCCTCGGCGTCACCTTCGCCCTTCGGCTCTCCGTCCCTTCCTTGGGCTCCACCGCCATCAGCGGCGTCTCCCTCGGTCGTTCCCCTGGAGTCAGCAGCCACTCCTCCTCCATGGACCCTCCCTTCCTCGACTCCGCCCGGGGCCGTCCTTCTGGCTGTGTCCTGGGTCCTCCTGCTCCGGTTCCCTTCCTGTCTCCTTCCTCAGACTCCTCCCTGGTACCCTCCCCTTCTACCCTCCTTCTTTTGTTGTTTCCCGTTGAAGGCGCGAGGACGCGCCTTCAAAAAGGGGGGGGTACTGTCAGTGTTCGTCCGCGTCATCCTTTGTTTATGTCATGTGCTTTCTTTGTCCTTCTCCCGCCACCGTCATTGTTAATCTGTTCCACCTGCGTTCATCCCTTCTGTGTCATCTGTGTAATCAATCTGTCACCCATATATACCCTTTCGTCTGTGTCTATTGTTGTCCGGTATTTTGAATCGTGTGGGTCTCGTCCTGTGTCGTCCTGTCTTCCCGTATCCAGTATATGTTTCCCGTAAGTGTCAATAAACCCGTTTTTGTAATGTTCCTCCGTCTCCCTCTCGTCGTGTTATCCTCCGCCCTCCGGGCGTTACAATATATGCATAATATATATTTATTATTTATTAAATATATACATATATATTTATTTCATATAGCCAGTTCTGTTGTTATATAGTTAAATGCTAAATTTTGCTGCTGCAGAAATAAATTCCCTCACTAATGTGCAGTCGCTTTCTTATATTGTTTAAGTAGTTCTTAGCCCAAAATAACCACTGGTTTTGAGCCAGTGCTTGAGCATATAGAGCACACCAGCTAATTATATTTATAATTATAATGTATATTTTTAAATGCAGGTTTGATATGTTGTACAGATTTTATTACTGATTTTGCACTGCGAAAAATGTTGGATTATTTAAATGACATGCAATTAATACCCATCAGTATTAGCCTTTTTCATATTATTGCCAAAAGCTTCAAATTAGTTCAATATTAGCCAATCAATGACATAAAAAATACATATTTGGTTATTTGGGCCTTTAGAGCTCCGTTCCAGAAATAAGTGAGCATGTAAGTGAGCTATTCACATTGCATTCTGGTACTGTCTTCTCCCTAAAGGACCCTTGGATCTCCCTAAAGTATTATAGATATAAGCCATGCTGTTAATACTGAGCTAAAACAAGGTGTTCTTGGAGAAAACATAATTAAGTTTCCATCATTTGACACCAGTGTAGCAGCTCAGCAGTTTCTGGAGCACAGCAAAGGTGTTTAAATGGGACAGAACAGAAGTGTTTTACTTACATCCTCTCCACCCTCGTCTTTAGAGTCCTGGGATGCTCCTAATGCTTCAGCTCTCAACCTGTAATGAAAGAGACACATTCAGACTTTAATCAGAGAGCAGTCACGGGGACTTCAAGACTCACAAACAACACATCACTGAACACAAACCATAGTTGTATCCCAAATGACACCTATACACTCAATCATTTAGTGTAGAGTTTAGCGTTGTCCCAAATGCAACACTAATATTTTTTTTACTAAGCGAAAAGTCAAAGCGTTTCCCGTTTCGAAGTTTAATGGTTCCCAAATAAATAAATGAAATAAATTACCAAAGTACCAATTAGTACCTATGATGAGTACAACCGCATTCACCATCGGGAGGTGCCATAATTACTTTACTTAAGTGGGAGAATTGTGCTTTTACAATACAAAATAAATAAAGTAATCCAACCTCAGCACCCGATAGCTCCTCTCTTGCAATAAGTTGTGTGCATGAAGTGTGTTCAACATCACACACTTATTTTTAACTGTTGAATGAGTGTGTCGTCTGGGTATTGTAAAGTGCACTTATTCTTTTAGAATTTTCAGTGTAAACGCTCTATTTTTACTACAAGATGGCAAAGAATAGTGCATATTATATACGCGATTTGGGACGCACCTCATGATTTTGCCTTTAACTGCACTGTTAACAACCTCTGTAGGGCTTTTCACAATTGAAATGGTTTACCTGAACCACAGGTAAACAGAATTTCACAATGCTCATAATTAAAACATAGCTAACAATTAATGGGTATTTATTCTTACACTAAAGTTTTTCTGTACAACACTGGGTTAACAATGATTATTTCCATATTTGCAATATCACTGACTAGTCGAATGCAACATGTGACTTGTAACCAGCTCTAGAGTTGCACAGTTTTATATAATGCCAAGTGCTAGAAAGCTACAGCAAGCTAAGACAATGGTCTTCTTCACTCCAATAGTATTCCACTACTATTTGACATGTGACCCGGAACCACTAAACCAGACAAAAGAGTAAGTTTGAGCTGAAAACTGAATAAATAAGCTTTCCATTGATGTATGGTGTGTTCGGATAGGACGATATTTGGCTGAGATATAACTATCTAAATATGTAAAATATAATCTGAATTTTTTTTTACATTTTAAATATGTCCAAATTAAGTTCCTAAAGCACATTAGTACACAAAAAATAAGCTTTGATATAATTACGGTTGGAAACTTTCAAAATGTCCTCATTAAACATGAGCTTTACTTAAATTTATAATGATTACTGGCATCTCATGGCAACTCATACAGTGTATTTTTGGCTTTTCCTACAAATATGCCCATGCAACTTAAGAGTTTTGTGGTCCCGGGTCACATATTTCATTTTAAATGCCAAAAATGTGTTTAATACAATGCACAATGCAAAGCCAGTCAGCTACAACTAGCCATAACATTTTAACACTCCATTGTTTCCCACTGCACATGTTTGGCACCACAATGCAGGGTTAACAGCGTACAAATGAAGATAATCCTGCTCTGGAGCAGGGTTTCAGGATGCAGAGTAAAAAGCAGTGCTAAGTTCAAAATAGTTCAATATTTCCGTTTATATCGTGCTCATCTATCCGCATATATATCTATTAGGGGTGTAATGGGTCACAATTGATCAGTGATCTGTTCAGATCATGACCCACGGTTCGGCATGCACGTGACCCATGGATTAATAACTTTTTTCTTTTACTTATAGTAGATTAATCCTAAATTTGTAATGATTCCAGAGAGATAGCCTCCCGCAGCGTTCAAACCGCAAGTTGAAGAAGTTGTGGCACTTAAATGCTTTCTTAGGTTATTAAAGATGTTTTGATGCTCAAAATGAAAGTTGTAGCAGTTATATTGCTTAACCAATAGGGGGCGACAACCAGCCATCAAAAGTTTCTCAATGAATAATTCTCCCAAACAATCTTCATTCATTCATTTTCTTTTCGGGTTAGTCCCTTCATTAATCTGGGGTCGCCACAGCGGAATGAACCGCCAACTTATCCAGCATATGTTTTACGCAGCGGATGCCCTTCCAGCTGCAACCCATCTCTGGGAAACATCCACACACACTCATTCACACACATACACTACGGACAATTTAGCCTACCCAATTCACCTGTACCGCATGTCTTTGGACTGTGGGGGAAACCGGAGCACCCAGAAGAAACCCACGCAAACACGGGGAGAACATGTAAACTCCACACAGAAATTCCAACTGACCCAGCCGAGGCTCGAACCAGCGACCTTCTTGCTGTGAGGCGATCGTGCTACTCACTGCGCCACCGTGCTGCCCCAAACAATCTTACATTTAGTAATGAAAGTTTTTTAGGTGAGTTTTTTTATTGAATTTATTGAAACTGAGACTAAAAGATAAATATGTTGTTGTTGTTGTACATGATTATAATGTTCAATTTTAACATTTAGCATTATCAGCAACAGTAGTGAAGATCGTTTTCATAGTATTAAATATTTTATTAATTTAGCTGATTATTTATTGATTTTATTTTTATTAAAATGACAGGTTCTAAGTTATGCTTTCAAAAACCGAAAGTTTCTTGCATTACTGTTTTTGTAATAAAACGAAAGCAAATGACGTATGTCTCCTCCCCTTTTTCTGACTTGAAAAATGGCCAGATCTGTGACTCAAAAACAGTAATGTGATCCGAAACCGTGAGATTTGTGATCCATTACACCACCAAAAAAAAATCCAACAGGACATTTCTATGCTTGTTTATGCTTTTTTAAATTTGTATAATTTAAGATATTGAGTTTATTTTAAAGTCTTCCAAAATTACGTCATTTAATAAAATAATAATTAATTATTATAAGGCATTTTCAGTTTCAGTTCAGCCAAGTGCATACAGAATATTTGGTTTCATTTTTGGCACAGCATTTTTATTTTCAATGCATCCCTAGCTCTGTGTTTATTTACAGCGCCACATATAGGTGTAGTATACATATTACATAGATTTATATATGTATATTTTTTTTTTACTAATTATTTATCAGGGTTTTCACCTTTAATGGATAGGATAGTATTGACAGGAAAGCGTGGGGAGCATGCATTGGGAAGGATCTGCATAGGACCTTGAGGCGGGAATTAAACTTAGTCGTTGTGAGCACATGAGTGCATGTGTGACGCACAAACCACTACGCCATTGGCTCCGACATATTACACCGATTTAACACAGATTTCTTGTTTCCATGTGGACACAGACATTTCTTGAAATTATACGTATTGAATTATATGTATTATATGTATGGACGCAAAACTTATACACAATATACACAGTAATACACAGTAACCTAGAATACACAATATAATCATATACACAGAAACCTAGAATACACAATATTAAAAAATAAAACATGATCATTGTCGTCTGGACTTAGCTTTAATCTATTAATGCAAAGACAAACACAAGGAAACACACACCTCTTCAGCTCCTCCTCCAGTTCCTTCACTCTCTGGTCCACTTTAGTCTTGGACTGTTTCACTGTTTCCAGCTCCTCCCGGAGAACCTCCTGTTCACTCGACAGCTCATCCACTTTAGCAATCAGGTCATTCTTCACAATATTCAGGGCATTCCTACACACAGCAAAAAATGACTCAGTTAAAACAAATGGACTTATATGTACATGTGCAATAATAAAATAAAACATACTTGGTTTCCAGTAGCTGTTTATTTTCAGTCAGCAGATTTTCCACCTCTTTCCCCATTCCTGTAAAAATACACAGTGTTAGCAGGAGCAACCATGAACTTTTTTTTCAAATCTCAAACTAAGATACAAACTGATTAATAACTACATCCTGACATTACAACCACAGCGACTAAGAATTACAATAATTACTTCAACATCCATTATTACTGTAAATACAGTCAGTAAAATCAGCTCAGCTCTTAATTTTGACAAAAGATTGAGCTTCTGATGCTTCATTTAAATCTACATTGGTAAAAATCAAAGGTTAACTTGATAACTGGTGTATGACTTGATAAATAATGATTTGCATGAGCCGTAAAGCCGTGCATCTGAAAGCACAGCGCTAAGCAGTCAGAGTTAATAGGATTAGAAGAGCAGAAGCGCAGGAGCACATCTCATCAAGGCACAGCTACAAATCAAGATGGAGTCACAATGTACTACTGAAAGCAACATTGGGAGGGGGGGGTGCTGTGAGCCTTACCAAAGAAATCATCCCGGACTGAAATAGAGAGCCAAAGAGGAAACGGGGGAAAGCGGAAGCAGCCAAAAGACAGGAGGCATTTAGTGAAGAAAGATCAGATGATTAAGAGAAAATGATGGAGAAAAGCAGAAGGAGATGGGATTGAAATAAAGGATTAAGAGAAGAGAGAAAAAACAAATGGACAGGTACATGTTAGATATTTGTCATCACACACATACAAATAAATACACACACACACACACACACACAGACACGCACGCACGCACACACACACACACACCTGATAAAGCAAAGTCAAACAAATTAGTAGCTGCCACTACTACAAAGTACACTGAAAAACGGTGCTTGTTTAAACTACTTATTCAATTCACTTGCTTAACTTAATCAATTTGTGTTGGGACAACGTGAAGGAATTGTGTGGAACCCAGCATTTTTTACAGTGTATTATTAAATACAAAAATCATATTTTTAAAGTAACACTTCACTTTTTAAACAAAAAATAGGCTAATTTTACAAATCCCAGAGTTAAACGGTTGAGTTTTGTCATTCTTTAATTCATTCAGATGATCTCCTGGTCTGGTGAGAGCACTTTTAGCTTAGCTTAGCACAAATCATTGAATTGGATTAGACCATTAGCATCTTGTTCAAAAATATCCAAAAAGAGTTTTGATCATTTCATTTTCAAAGAGTTTTTCACCATTTTCTGAGCAGATGCTAATAGTCTAATCCAATTCAACGATCTATGATAAGCTAAAAGTGCTCCCACCAGACCAAGAGATCGGCTGAATGGATTAAAAATGGTAAAACTCTAGGGTCATTTTTTTCTTTTTAACTAAACTACACATTTAAACTAACACTAAACTGTTTAACTGTAGGGGACTTGTGAAATGAGTGTTACTTTAAATATTGCAGACGCTTAAAAAAACTAGTTTCTATATTAATATATTTAAAAATGTAATTTATTCCTGTAATGATTTTTACATTTAAAGGGTTAAAAATAATACCTTAACTCTGCATTTTAACATATGCCTTTTCAAGAATGTTTATAGATATTTGCTATGAAAAACAAAGCCAAAAACACTTTTAAAAAATGTAAAAATATAAGACTTTCTGCTTTGATTTAACCATCATTTGTGAATGTAAAAAAGCTATATATTTCAGACCCACAGAAACCCTGTCAAAAGAACAGCATTTGTTTTAAACAGAAAGAACAGTAACAATGTAACTGATGTCACTTCTGACTAATGAAAACCATACTTGCCCCAAACCTTTGAAAAGTAGTGTATTTTAAAATACCGTAACTCAAAAAACATACAGTAGTATATTTTGATGTGACATGTTTCTTAATTATAGTAAACTAATATGTTAATGTTAACGTTAAATCCATGCAAATGTCAAAAAGAGGGAAAAAAATATATATATATATTGAGAAATAAAAATACCAACCAATCAGTGATCAGATACACACCTGAGAACTCCCCTAGGGGCGTGGCCGAGAGAAGCACACACGGGAAGGAAGCACAGAGAGGGGTCAAGGGTCAGTGAGTGAGACGGCCAATCAAAAGAAAGATCCACCTTCACACTGAGATAAACAAATCAACAGCTCTACCTTCATAACGAGAACAGAACAAATCAGAAAGCCGCCAACATAAACAACAACAAGTACGAAACAACAAGGGATAACTTCATCACACCAAAATGTGCTTAGGGGCAGGAGATACAGCCATGAAGAAGCAAGCATGGTATCCCAAGAGACCTTGCTTTGGGGATACGTCCAGCAGTGTGGGCTTCCTGATAAAAGGCATGCAGTTCAAAGTGCAATAAACAAGGCCCTTGACCACCATATGCTTAGCAATGGTACTTCAAATATAAACAAAAA
>CAIGQW010055694.1:3770253-3780389 GCA_903798125.1 Danio choprae | reverse complement strand
CACATGCAGAAATACAATTTAAATTTAAACTTGAAATTTATCATCAGCTTTCTGGATTTGCCATCAGTAGGTTTGAATATTTAGTAAAAGGTTCATTTGCGTTTCATTTTAAAAACCAATGCCAACTTGTCTTCAAATATTTAAAACTCCCATTGAAATTAAAATGAATATATAATATATAATATTTTTAGATGTTACTTTCAGTCTTTTAGCTTTAAGGATATCTATTACCTAGTTTGCTCTAAAACAGTGACAAAACTCACTGTTGTAATTGAGCTTGCAGTTTGTCACTTACGCCTATATCACATCACGTGTCTCATCAAATCTTGACCAATTAAATGCTTTTTAGTATCTGACATGCCCCGCCCCCTTCAAGATGCTTCACATTTGCTTTTTATTTGATGCGCTTGATCTCATCCACTCACTCAGGCAGAGCTGTGAGAAAAACTTAATGCCATTGGCTGCTTTTACTACACTGTCCCACCCTCTCTTCATATTTCAATTGAGATTACGTTACATATCAAGTAAAAAAAATGCGCATTTCAAAGCACTTCCCAGAACCTTTCAGATAATAACATTGTCATTTAGGGTATTTATGTGCAGAAAATGACATAATATGTAAATATAAAATATTCCATGTTGTCAGACATATCTGAAAACATGGGATATTCGGTATTGGTGTTTTAAGATTTTCTACAAATGCTCTATAATAATGCTCTTCATAAACAGATATTAATGGCAAATCCAGACAGCCAATAAAAACTCAAGTGTTCTGGAGCTGTATTTTGATAAACATTCAGAATTAATCATCCATTAATTAGAGGACCAGCTGTTTGACAAACAAATATTTACGCTTTGTAGCAAGGTGTGCTAAAAGTAAAAATATGCTGCCACACAAACTCAAATAAGCAAGAAAATTACAAATGATCAAATATTTGCGCAGTACCACTATATCCTTTACTGTAATTTCAACAATGCGCATTTTGAGCATAAACTATCTAGATTGATTTACACGTGTTTTTTTAAAATTGTTTACTATTGTTTATTTTCCACTTCTTTAAATGTCCTTCTGTCTTCTTGTGTTGATATGTATGCATGTACCCTGAGCTCCTGCAAACCACAAAAATATAGCTCATAATAAAGCAAATAAAGCTTATTATGATTCTGATTCGTCTTTAAGCCGGGCTCAGACTACAGGAGTTTTAGTCTATTTAATTCACGATTTACCCTTTCTGACAATCTAAAAAAAAAGTTATGTCAAGTTATGATGTTCAGCCTAAATTATCTGGAAATTGAATGCATTTACAGATTGGCAGTGGAAATGGAGAAACTGCTTGTGGACGAACGGAAACACTATGACTTCCTGTATGTGCCAAAAAACTACTGAACTTTGGTACGGAAAAAAACAGAAGCACTTTTATAAACTTCTAAGCATACAAGCAAGCTAATAAAAAAACATTAGCGCCAATCTGCTACATCCGAGTGAGAAACGCTCCCTATATTATGATGATAATATGATCTTATATACTTAGTCTTATAGATCTTGAAGTTAGTGCATGTTTGATATTTAAAGAAAGAAAATTCGAGAAGATTTAATTGGTTGGGAATCATAAACTCCTGTAGTATAAACCCAGCTTAAGACCAAAATTTCTACAAGCTGAAATGGCAACATAAAAGATTAAAAAAACAAAGCAAAACTGTCAAACAGCATAGAAACTGCTTTATACTCTTGTGACTTGAGTCATTTAGAAAGCAGGAAGTGATCACACTTTTTCTCTTCCTTCAAAGAGCAGATGTTTACTTATGTGTGCAGAGCTGACAGATGCTTCATGTGAGCGCCTGTAAATCAGACACATCTGTTTGTTTCAGATGGCTAAAATAAGAAAGAACCGTCACAGGAGAGCGACGAAGATTAACAAAAATCATGGACCCCCTAGAGGCCTGCTGGTGTCCACTGAATCCACCACCCATGAACCTGATCGTGACACAAGCAGGCATGAGGGGGAGTGGCTGACAGAATGGTGATTAGCATGACTCCTCCCACTTGGGCAGAGTCATATCTGTCACACCTGGTAGCCAGGGGCGTAGACAGGCCTGCTGAGATCGCTGGAGTGCCAGATGTCTGACGAAACCATTCTAGCCCCCCCAGGACCCCCACGTACCATGCCATCTCCACCAGGATACAAACTCAGTGACGGGGGCCGCTCTGTTTTACTGCAAACACAATAAAATGGACATAAAATGTAAAACATTTCCCACTAAACCAATATTGGCACATAGAAATGAGCAAAACAAATTATTCCGACATACAGGGTGAATACATAAAAACATAAAACTACTTAGGAGAAAGAGGTAGAGGTTTTTCAGTCTCTGACATTATGACTGCTAAAGGGTGGACAAAAAGGGGGTTAATTTTTTACCTTTGAAAAATTAAAAGGAACAATATGTAATATTTTATTATTAAAATATCCAAAAAACTCTACAGCAGTATTATATAAACTGTTGTCTTATGTACAAAGCGTCCAAGAATGTTCAAATCCAGGGAAACAAGTTATTTTAATTAGTGTGATGTAGCTGCATGACTATGGTAATGATACATACAGCCTCTATTTCTTGTTTGGTTTAATACAATGGTCTCAAACTCAATTCCTGGAGGGCCATAGCTCTGCACAGTTTAGCTTTAACCACCTTCGACTCACACCAGCTTAACGCCCGATTCACACGGGGCGTCAGCATCAACGCTTCCCATTCACTTTGAATGGGTGACGTCAAGCGTTGTCAAACTGAATTGTGGCCACTGCAGAAGTTGGGAATTTCTCAACTTTTCAAGCGCCAATGGAAGCATAAGCCAATCAGTTTGCTTTATGCAAATACCCCAGCTCAGACAGTAGCCTGCAATCTAATTTCATTGGCTGATGCCGCTATTACAATTGCATCAAACCAACTTCAGACACACCCTCCATCAAGCGTTGACCCTGAAGCACTGTGTGAATCGGGCGTTGTAATCTCTAGTAGTTGAACACTTGAACACCTTGATTAGTTGGATCAGCCATGTTTAATTAGGGTTGGACCAGAACTGTGCAAAGCTGCGGTCCTCCAGGAATCGAGTTTGAGACCTATAAGACCTATTTCTATTTTAATAGAAAAGAGGGAAACACAAAATATGCTTTAACATGTTGTGTTTTATTAGGGCCAGTACACACCAAGCTGACTGCAAACAACTAGTGCCGACAAAACCCAACGGTGTTGTCACCTAACATCAGATTCCATCTGGACCAAAAAGCTGCCTGTGAACACACCAAACGGACGGCAGTCGACTGAAACAAAAGTGTGCATTCTGTGCCAGCACAAGAGGATGTGTCTATCCGCACCCATAGCTGGCAGTATTGTCTTTTCATTCACAACAGAAAAACCAGAACTTCCGATGTGCATGTGCAAAGCGGAAACAAAGCAGCGTTTAGTAGCATTATCACAGTAATTGTCAATCACCACGGAGGGATTCCCTCGTGAAAATTTATCTGATAATCTAATAATGCATTGCAAATATTTGAGAAATGTGGTAAAAATTACAGTCAGCCCTTTTGTGTTCCTTCTTGACTTGAATTGTTTACTTGCTATGCCACACTCGCACTCTGATTTGTCACCAATTCTAGAAGCTGAATCGGACCAACGAGCTCCGACATTAAGCCTACATGGGGCGACTTGTGGAACACACCAAACCAACTAGCTGGAACAATGCTGACCAACGAAGCCCAACGGCTGACTGTTGGCTCTCGTTTTGCTTCATTAGCTTTCCATTCCATTCTGAAACGCGAAGTGCACCGCACTGCCTTTTTTTGTTGACAAGAAAAAAAGAAGTGCAGTGCACTTTTTATCTCGCTAGGTAACGACTGAATCAGCTGTGTATTGTGCGCGAGTGTTGCTGTTGATTTTGTTATTTTAATATTTAATAACATCGTGATATTCAAGATTTGTGAAGTCATACAGCTATGGTTAACAGCAACCACTATTCTCTGTAGTCGTCTTGAGAACACAAACAATAAAGGCCATTCGCATGATTCCACTCATTCACTGTGTCAGCAAAATACACTTTTGTTTGTTGTGAACACACGCCCTCTAGTGGCAAAAATTACATACTGTGCCTTTTAATAGGAGATACAGTGGTCCCTCGTTAATCGCGGGAGTTACGTTCTAAAAATAACCCACAAAAGGCGAAATCCGCGAAGTAGTCAGCTTTATTTTTTACAATTATTATAGATGTTTTAAAACTCCACTACACACTTTATACACGTTTCTCAGACAGGCATTAACATTTTCACACTTTTCCCTCGTTCAAACTTTCGTATAAAAATAAGTCCAGTATTATAGAAGACCAAAACCTGTTGTCAGGCGCAAACGTTCATCGCTGTCAGCAAAAGGTTCATAAAGCTTTTTAGCTTTTGTGCGGATAATGTTGGCATCCAGCATAATGTTCTTTTTCCTGCAGTCACTGATCCACAAGGCTAAAGAAGACTACATCATAAAGGGGGTTGCACATCGGATGCGCCGCGCTCATGACTATTGGAAGTAACACAACAGATGCGCACATTCGCATGTTATTTCAAATGAAATTATTCAGATGGCGCTCTGTGAAATATGAACAATGACCTTGCAGCACCGGTGTGCGTACCTTCATATAAACGTATGGTTACAAGTTTACAATTCTAAAATGCATGGCGCTACATGGTGCGGCACATCCTGTGTGCGACCCCTTTTACGATGGTCTTGCTGCGGACAGTTACAAAACATTTTGCATCCTTGTTGAAACTCACATTGCTAGACATTGAAGACTTATGTTAAATTGGCAAGCTGAACGCATTCTGTACTGTACAGAAGACACAGAGGAGATTGATTGACAATGGTCTACAGCCAATCAGGACACAGAACACAATGTGCTGTAAAAAAAGCACTAAAAAAATCTGCGAAACTGCGAGACCTCAAAAGAAGAACAGCATTATAGCGAGGGACCACTGTAATGGGACTACTGGGATACACAGGGGTTTGGGGAACTGTCAGAGATCGTGGGGCGTTTTTACCTTTTCCTCCAGTTGTGTCGTTGACTGCAGAGACACACACAGCGGCACACGTACAGAATAAAGAAAGAAAGAGACATAAAGAATGTGAACACACACACACTTACAACCACGGTCACACTATACTTACACAGGACATAACATCACATTACAGTATGCAAAAAAACTAAATTAATTAATGGATTAAACAAATTGAAACTGAAAACATGACGAAATCAAAAACAGCTTGATTATCATGATGGGTGATTATGTAACTCACAATTTCAGAAAGCACACACCGTTTTCCATTTTAATAGATTTTAACAGCAATCAGTGCAGCTGACATCTTACTGTAGCTGAAATATGTCAAGGTTTAACACCTAAAAATATTTTAAATCTCTATAGGTTATAATTTAACAATAATAATAATAATAATAATAATAATAATAATAATAATAATAATAACAATAACATCTCTCTCACAACTCTTTACCAAAATTACTCAACTGGTTGTAATTGACTGAGTCTGTTTAAATTGAAATAGAAATTAAAATTTGAGGAGAAATTTGTGGAGATGCGTGATAATCCAGTATGACAAAAAGCCAGCCACAACATTAGCTCTGACTAAGCAAGACATGACAGTCTGTCACTGAGCATCATCACCCAGTGCTTAGCAACGCTGTCTCCAAGACAACTGTTCTCATAATGGGCCATTTTGTACCAACAAAAATCTAAAGCAATCGACACATACATCAAAACGGCAACTCACAGTTATAACTCATATGAGTTATAACCTTGTAGATCAAAACTGAAAAATTGTGAAGAACTAATCAGCATTGATTTCCCCTGATATGTTACTTATAAGTCATAAGGGTCCATTTTTTTTAAAGTTTATACATTATCTGAAATTTGTATAATACATTTTCATTGATCTATTGTTTATCCTGAGGTTTATACCGAGGATACGGTAATATTTAGCAAAGAGAAAATCTGAAATTCATGGGTTAAAAAGCTTTAAGTCCAAATAAAGTTCTTAGAGATGAATATTAATAATCAAAAAGTTATTAAAACATATTTATGGCAGGAAATAGGGCTGTATGATACTCAAAAAGCCAGTATGCGATATTGTTGTTGAGTATTGCGATATTGATATTACTTATGATTGCAAGAATTAGATGCTTTGTTTCCAGTGAGGACTTAGAGAAACTTGTTCATGCTTTTATCAGCAGCAGGGTGGATTACTGTAATGGACTCCTCACTAGCCTCCCCAAAAAGGCAGTCATACAGTTGCAGCTCATCCAGAACGCTGCTGCCAGGATTCTGACCAGAACCAGAAAATCAGAGCACATCACACCTGTCCTCAGGTCTTTACACTGGCTCCCAGTTACATTCAGAATAGATTTTAAAATATTACTACTTGTCTATAAATCACTAAATGGCCTAGGACCTCAATACATTACAGATATGCTCACTGAATACAAACCCAACAGATCACTCAGATCATTAGGATCAAGTCAATTAGAAATTCCAAGACTTCAGTCAAAGCAGGGTGCATCTGCCTTCAGCTACTGCGCCACCCGCTGCTGGAGTCAGCTTCCAGAAATGATCAGATGTGCTCCACCATTAGGCACATTCAAATCAAGACTGAAAACATGTTCGTTTAGCTGTGCCTTTACTGAATGAGCACTGTGCTACATCCGACAGATGGCACTATTATGTCTTTCTTTTCATTTTCATTCCTTTAAAACCTATTTTAACATTTAAATCTGTTTTTAATAATTTTTCATTTTTATTCTAATCTGTGTTTTTTTTCTTATTCTTGTTTCTTTTATTCCTGTTTATGTAAAGCACTTTGAATTACCATTGTGTATGAAATGAGCTATATAAATAAACTTTCCTTGCCTATAATAATTCCCTGGAAAAATGCTATTTTTATTTTCCATGTGTTAAAATAATTTATTTACTTATTTATTTAATGATATTAAAAGACACAGGTAAATATATATGTTTTCAAATCTAATTGAGGCTAAAAACTGTGTCAAATTTAGTCTATAAAACACTACGAATGAGTGAAAACCTCAAAATACTCTGACTCTAATTGGTTGTTGTCATTTTCCTCTCTAGTATTTATTTTCACTATTAGTATTATATTTCACTTAATATTCGAATGATTTCTGGAATATAGTCTCATTTTGACTCATACAATGTATTGTTGGCTATTCCTACAAATAAACCCATGTGAATAGATCTTCATGGTCACAAATGCACACTCCAAACACTTCATTAGGCAAAGGACTGGAATGACTACATCAAGCTAATTATAAGAGTTACTCACGACCGTCCACAGCCTGTGGATTCAGACTGGTTGCTGCCTGACTGCTGCATCTTTGAGCGCTCGATGTGTTCCACATATGTCTGAATCATCTGGAGGAAAACAAAATCTAAATATTAGTGTTGTTGACATTTTCGAGAAGTGGAGTTTTGTATTTGTAACTTTGGAGTTACTTCTAATAATTGTCCTGATCAAAAATATTAGATCATACACACAAAAAGCAATTTCAGCAGATAAAAGATCACATTCATAAAACAAACAGATAAAGTCGAAGATATTTGCCCTACTGTGAATTTTTTTCCTTTTTCAAATATTTCCCAAATGATGTTTAACAGATGTTGTTTTTTAACAATGTTGTTTTTTCTTTACCAATATTATTATTATTATTAGGGGTGTGAACCTACACTGGTCTCACAGTTCAGTTCAGTTCAGTAATGATTATTATGTCTTCGATTTGGTTCAATTCGATATCTCGGTGCATCACGGTTCCTTGATGATGCTTTCCATACACAATTTTTCTTCACAGCACAAGAATTCTTGCATTAAAATGTATAATTCATAAATATACTTATATATTATTTGCAATACAATTTTGTCCTTTAATACAGTCAGATAAACTTTACCTTTAATTTTACCTGCTCAAAGAAAACACTCTTTTTGAATGTATCAAACAAAACTCAAGTACATGCACAAAACAGCATGAGCATTTATAGCAGAGATGCCCAAACTAGGGCCCGCGGGCCAAAGTCGGCCCATGGTTACCTTTGATTTGGCCCAACATCCCATCTGAGAATGGTTTAGAGATTGTCATTTCAAATTGAATGTACCCTTTTATGAGTTTGTTTTATTGTTAAGCCACAAAAAAGCTATCTGAAATTAAATGTTTCAATGTAAATGGTGTAAATGAATCAGATTTAGTTTAAAATGTACATACAACGGATAGAGGACAATGCAGAGACTTTGGTGGGTGAATCATACTGGAATTTGTTCAGTAAAAGTGTTTGCATCGTAGTTTATGCGCATCTTTTCTTATCGAATCAAAAGTTTGTCCTACTCAGTTATGCGTGTAACAATACATCTTGGCGCTTCCATCAACCGTTTTTTTATGCGCATATTCAAAATGTGCATATAAATAGGTGGATGGAAACTTAGCTGTTGATATTTGGTTTTTGGCCCTTCATACGAAAAAGTTTGGCCACCCCTGATTTATAGCAAATAAACTAATTTACCACTTTTGAGCATTGTTGAGCGAGTTCTTAAACGCCTATAATTGGTCACGCGCTCAACAGAAAAGGCTGCGATTGGATTATAACAGCTGAGAGGAGAGGAAAAGTTACCTCACGATAGCAGGTCAATGTCCACTGTGAGAGAGAGGCAGAAATGGAGTTTACACCTTTCATTTTCTACATAGCAGTGAAATAGGGGCTCCTGGGTTCTGTAACGTCAGTGTCAGAGAAAGACTGTCCTGCATACTCATACACAGTGAATTGTGCAGAGTTTCTGCGTTTTTAGGTAGTTGAGAGTGTTTTAATTACTCACGCTCGCCTCCCTCGCCTGTCGTTGTCTGCATCACGGTGCACCGAAGAAACAATTAATTTTGACACCCCTAATTATTATCCCCCTTAATTTTTTTCAGATTATCTACAGAACAAAGCCTAACTATACAATGATTTGCCTAATTACCCTAACTTGCCTAATTAATGTCACTTTAAGCTGAATACTAGTATCTTGAAAGGTATGTAGTAAAATATTATGTACTGTCACCATAGCAAAGATAAAAGAAATTAGTTATTAAAACTATTGTGTTAATGGAAATGCATCTTTTTTTTGGGGGGGGGGGGGGGGGGGACAGGGGGGTTAATAATTCAGGAGGGCTAATAATTCAGACTTCAACTGTAACTAGAAAAATTTACTTTCTGTGAATTTCAATTTCGAGAAAAGAGAGTTCTGAGTCTGTGTGTTGGGTTTGACTGACCTCTGTATGGCGCTGGTGAAGGGCATTATATTCTTTCTTCATGTCTGATTCTCGCTCTTCCAGGCGAGAGACTATAAAACAGGAATAATCACACATGAATAGTGTAAGATCCCAAATCCTTTGTTTGTGTCTATTTATGTGTGTGATGACCTAAATTTGACACTCACTCTGGTCAGCATAGTTCTTAGACTTTAGCTCCAGTTGCTTTGCTTGCAGCTCCAAAGTTTCCACCATAGTTTGCAGATCCTTCTTGTCTGCCTCCAAGGCATCTTCAAACTCGATGAACTTCTGTTAAAACACATTCGGACACACACACACATCAGGTCAGATCCCTTATCTTACAAGAGGTGGGTGGATGGTCTTACAAGGGAGAGATGGACGGACGGACATACATACAGACAGACAGACAGACAGACAGACAGACAGACAGACAGACAGACAGACGGACAAAGAGAAAGAAAGAAAGAAAGAGACAGAATATACAGATAGATAGACACATACACAGAGATAGACAGGGAGATAGATACAGATAGACAGACTGACAAACAAAGGCACAGAGCCAGAAAGAACAAAAAGAGATGGATGGATGGACAAAAAAAGAAAGACATACACAAAGAGATAGAAAGAGACTGACAGACAGATACAGACAAGAAAGACAAAAGAAACAAAAAAGAGACAAGATAGACAGAACAAAATAAGATTGATGGAAGAGATTGGTGAATGGAGACTAAAAAGAAAGAAAGAAAGAAAGAAAGAAAGAAAGAAAGAAAGAAAGAAA
>CAIGQW010055694.1:3749408-3769853 GCA_903798125.1 Danio choprae | reverse complement strand
TATAGAGAATCATACAAATACTTGCTCTAAAGTGACGTTTGTGAACTGGCAACAGTTTCTGCTGTTCTGTTCGACTGCTGCAGATGTGAATGAATGGCGGAAGAAAGTAGTTACTCTTACAAAAGGATTTTTAGACTCTCTGTGTTCATTGGCCTCGAGCCAATGAACGCCTCCCACAAATGCTGATATAGTCATATCACACTGCTACAACCCTTTGTGGGTATGCACACCCTCTGAAAAACTTTTCTGCACATCAGGCAATGCAATCACTTACATGTCAATCTCTGGACATGATGGTTTTCAAAAATCTGTAACAATTTTAGTATCAATGCTGAAATACTGTCCAATGCAATCAAGGCATATTAAGAAAGCAAAAATACAGGAAAAAGTAATTGCAATCTGTTTGCAGTGTCTTAGTTTTCCTGATTGTTCCTTGATGTTCTCAGGTCGATGAAACTATGCGAGTAGACAAAGATATTTAAGGGGTGGTCCAGAGTGTATTTTTAAGGCTTGGTTGTGTTTATAAGATGCAAAGCAATGTGTGCTCATGCTTCATTTGCAAAAAAAATCATGTTATTTTTTCATATACCTTACTTTGATTATATACAGCTACTCAGCTAACATGAAAACCACTGTCATATTTCCTAGTTCCTCCGAAAGGCCAGCCTTTAAGAGGCTCTGATTGGTCAGCTAACATAATGTGCTGTGATTTGCGGATCGGCTCCATGTCACCAGGAAAAGTGTCACGCCTCTACTAGAACGCGGTTTGACGTTGTGTAAATACTGTCAGTCAGAGTAGCTGTTAGCCATATCAGTTTGAGCCCGAATCAGACAGAAAATGAAGAGCACACAGCTGAACCTCATGCCTCCGCATAGAGAGACACTTTACGCATCCGCATAGAGAGAGACACTGCAGCGCTGCTGAAGATTGTGGGTGTTTACAGGGGTTTGACTGATAAATCTGAATTTGTAGCTAAATTGTTAGCAGTGCCAAACAGCATTTCCTGTTGTTTACATCCTTGTTTACGTCCTTGATACAACATACCGTTAACGCTAGAAACTGTGCATGTAATTGATCCATTTGAACAAATAAAAACACTTACAATCCACAGCTTCGTCTATTATGGTACTTACTAGCTACACTTAATAGCTAATTCCCCTTTATTTAAAATAATAATTTAAGGATGCTGCATATTATTCGGTTTTCTTAAGTAAAGGAAACCGTTAATTGTTTCAGGACATAAGAGCAAGTAGTAAAATATAGGCTATAGCCTATACATCGTTGCGCTCAGAAGCTGCCCACAAACCGCATCAGTTTTAAGAAAAATAATGTATCATTTGATAAAAGTAGTGTTAAATATTTTAGAAAGGCATATCTACACTGATTCTCTCCAAAGCAAATGAATTACGATTCAAATATTAAATATCCTTATAAACCTTTTTAATTTACGATTTAAAACATTAAATATCCTTCTAATAATGCTCTAATAAATTTCATTTTTTTTATTTTACCACATCATATAGAAACAAACACTTGTTTGAGGTCATAGAACACCTTTTTTACGTGCAGTTTTTCCCAATCCGTTTGTAAAGCAGCGATGCGCAGGACTGGATGACAGCAACGAAGGTAGTTTCTGATGGATTAGCTCTAGAGCTGCACGATTAATCGAAAAAAGATTGATTAGCCCCCCCACACGATCTTAATTCAGCATCTCTACGATTCAGCTAATTATATTTTCAAGTTCACGAGAAGCATAAAGGCGGTCGCACAAGTCTTCATGTTGTTTTATATACGTTGCTCAGCAACATGGACACCTCCAAATGGTGTTAAAAGTGTCACAAACTGTATTTATAAGGTATAATTCATCAAAAAATGCCATTTCTGCCTTAATGTAATGATGTATTCCCGGCCGCGAAATCACACGTGAGCTGTTTGTTTACTACTGAAATAATGTTGTCAATGACAAACGGCAAGCATGGGTCTCAAGCACAATAATTCAACTTTAGAATTATGAATAGTTGCATTCTGATGTCATCACTTTACTGTGCATAAATGACCAGGACAAATTTAAAGTCTAGTCAAGTCCACTGTTCAAAGTCTATACAAGATTTAGCATTTTAACCACCAACAGTAGACCTACACATAGGCCTAATATTATTATTGTTGTTTTACCATATGTTTGTGAATTAACAATAATAATTGCCTACTCATATTAACCTTTATTTTTTCATCTACAAAATCCTGAGAAAATCGTGATCTTGATTTTAAGCAAAAAAAATCGTGATTCTCATTTTAGCCAGAACCGTGCAGGCCCATTTCGCTCACCCCAAAAATGCCCTGTTTGCACGATTTGATCAATATCATCGTATCCAAATACTTTAGAAATACTATTTCTAAACTCCTCTGTTGTTAATTGTTTTTAGAAAAACATCTAAAATCTTTTTTCACACAGGCCTTCGTAAAATGAAAGTTTAAAATGGCTTAAAACGGTTTAATTTATTTGCATTGTCTATACCTAAATTGTTATAGCTTTTGTTTGTTTTATATTGGTTTATTTATTTAATGTGATGTTATTATATCCAATATTTGTAATTCTTTAAATGATTTCAATATAGCTTCGGCTATTTTATCTAGATCTATGACACTATTGTGTTGAGCCTACAAAAGTGGACATGTAATTTGTAAAGTCTTTCTGTTGTATTCATATTTTGTAGGCTATTATCTCCAAAAGAAAGTAAGAAAAGAAAGAAAGAAACCCAGCTGCTCACGGCATCGACAGAGCTGTGAATCGAGCGCTCTTTCGCCCTGTCTCTCACACACATATATGCATCTAAACGCGCACGTTTCATGCAAAAACACACCTTTTAAACTTGACAAAAACTCTCACAACTGAAAGTTACTGGCTGCTGTGTCTTTAATGTGGTGTAATGATTATTATGCGTTATTGAAACATGAAGGTGGACGCAACAAAACAATATCACTTATTAAATTAAAACTACCTTATTATTTTATGCAACCCCCTTACATTTAAAAGGGAAACATAAGGGTCTATCTTAAGCAAAAAGAAAGAACCCTAGCCCATAAGGTGTTTTATGGAATAGCCTATCTTAAACTGATCAGCTATATGTTTTTCTTTCCCTTGTTTATTTATTTTGTTGGCGCATGTACTCGTGTGCGTTTGGAAAACTAGTGTAATGGCAGCACGACATCTTTACCAAACTCAGGCAAACTCCGCCTGTCCTTTCAATCCACCCCGAAGCCCCAGCTGGCCCTCTTTGGCCCAAGGTATTCGGCAGGCCGAAAAAGTCCGGCCGTTGGCCCTGAGGAAGCCCTCCTTTGGCCCGACCAGGCCCCAGAAGTGACAGTGAAAACATGAATGGCCCTGGCTCGCCCTGGCACACTCGCTTTAGGCGCGATAGTGGAAACGTGGCTAATGTCTCCCTTTGCATTGAACTTTGAGCGTCTTACATTCAGAGATGTTGTTTATATTCACACAGCTACATTACACATTGACTTAAGTTTAAAATATGATATCATAGTGGACCACCCCTTTAGTTTCTTTTCTTTTTTTAACTTAAATAGTTAAAATGTCTTTCTTGTTTTATGCAACAGTGAAACATGATTGTTCACTTTTAGAAGTTGTAGTGATGCTTTCTTTTCCCTTAAATAATATGAACCATAGGTTGGTTATAATGTTATTTTTTAAATTGCATATCGAATTTGCTTGTTTTTTTGCATGCCACTGCATATCGCATTTTCCTTCAATATCGCACACAGCCCTATAATGAAAAGTCACAAAGTTGACCCTTTTTGGAAGAAATGTCATTGCATATGAATAAGAGATTTGACAGAACAGAAGATTTCACACTAAATAGTATTGCATGCATTATCTTTAAATCGCAAGTTGGATGTATTAGAAAGATGTGAATATGAAGAAGAAGAAAAAACATTCTTGTGCCTCAGCAAAGTCACAACATGTATGCTTTTATATCGTTCGCAAATTAAATTAGAAATGTCTATATAACTACATACTGTAAATAAACTATCATTTTAAACTACAAAATTAAACATTCTGACTTCTACTATGATTGCTAAGCTGTACGCTGTTTTACATGCAGATTGTGTGTTAGTACAGTCTATATGAGAGGAAGACAGTGAGATGGACGTTCTTAATGTGGTCATTAAAGTGTACTGCCATAATCCCAGAGGATGCGAAACTGGAGAATGCTGTTTTCTCTCTCTCTCTCTCTCTGCATCCCTCTCTCGCTCTGTGCTCTCTGTCTGTCTCATAACATGAGAATCGGGTTACAGCGGCTGCCAGCCTTCTTGTATGAGAACATTGATTACCCATAATCACCCTCCCCACCCATCATCCTCCCACTTTTGTCCGCTGTACCTCAAGTAAATAAATCCTTGCATCGCCACATTAAAAGTGGACATTTCTAGCCTTAATATGTAGCTCATTGTATTATTTTAAAAGCAATGTCTATTTTTTTCAGCAGTGAAATGTGCTGTTCTGAATTCTGCCTTTCTTTTTGCAATTGACAAAGTGCAGATTTTAGGGAAGTGTTTAATATACAGTTTACAGCAGAGGATCCCGACCTGGGGTCCGGAGTTTACAGAGAGGCGCACAAAATGTTACACTAATAATTTGATCTATAAATGTTTGGCAATTAAATTAAACAAAGAATTAAATAAAGACATAAATAACAGTATAGTCTACAAGGGGTATCTAGATGGATATTTTGCAATCGTTTTTTCTGCCGTTGGCACTAAATTTAGTCAGAGACCACAATTTTGACTGACTGATAATCATTAGCATTCTGTTGTGCATGATAACTATGTGCTAAACACTAAACATGCCAAAAGCGAAACAAGATCGTGCTCTGTTTGAAGCAGAGCATCGAGAAAGGTACGAAGAGCGATCACGAGACGACTAAACAGCGCTCTGTGACAACATTAGTGATCACGCTCAAGTTCTCCAGTACCAATCACAGACAAATACATTCATTCATTAATTTCCTTCGGCTTAGTCCTTTATTTATCAGGGGTCGGCAACGAGAATGAACCATCAACTATTCCAGCATATGTTTTACGCAGCGGGTGCCCTTCCAGCTGCAACCCAGTACTGTCTGGGAAACACCCATACACATTCTCATTCAAACACACACACTTATACACTACGGCCAATTTAGTTTATTCAATTCACATAAAGCGCATGTCTTTGTACTGTGGGGGAAACCCACGCCAACACAATGAGAACATGCAAACTCCACATAAAAATGCCAACTGGCCTATCCGGGACAAAGCGACCTTCTTGATTTTGAGGGGACAGTGCTAACCACTGAGCCACCGTGCCATCTAAAGCCAAATACATTTTCAACAATTCATGCGAAAACACTAGTTAGAAGAGGTTTTAGTCTACAAATGGCCAACAGTTACCATTTTACTGTAGTAACATTTAAAGTACCAATGGTATTTTTGCAGAAATGTAGAATATTCATATTGAATTTTATTACAATAATGATGTGTTAAATATACTAAAGGAGTAACTAAATATAAATCACTGTATTTTTGTTATTAAGTCATATCAGTTATTTGTACTTATAATGTCTTTAGGCTACCATATTTCATAGGAAATATAAAAATCATTGTCACACTTTAAAAGGTTCCATTAGTTAATGTACTTACTAACATAAACAATGAACAAAACTAGGACAGTGTTTATTAATTATAGCTCAACATTTACTAATGCATTATTAAAATCCTAATTCATGGTGGGATAAACTAACAATGAACAGCTTTATTTTCATTAACTAATGTTAACAAAGATTAATAAATGCTGTAATAAAATATTATTCATTGTTTGTTCATGTTAGTAAATACATTAACTAATACAACCTTGTTGTAAGGTATGACTGAAATCATATGATTAGGCTACATTCTACCATGGTAGCAAGGAGCTGGACCTGTTGTTATCATAATCTAAAAAAGTTTGAAAGATGAGTTATAATTTTTGATCATAAAAATAAATGTACATCTGCATCCCAACTCAACATATCAACATATCTAGGGGTGCATGTAAAATCATTCAAAAATTACAAAGCTATAAAATAAATTGAAAAAATATATAAAAATAATAATACATAAAAAAATGGCAAATTTTATACATTCATTCCTTCATTTCTTTTCGGCTTAGTCCCTTTATTAATCTGGGGTCGCCACAGCAGAATGAACCGCCAACTTTTCCAGCATATGTTTTACGCAGCGGATGCCCTTCCAGGTGCAACCCTTCACTGGGAAACATCCATACACACTCATTCACACTTATACACTACGGACAATTTAGCTTACCCAATTCACCTATACCGCATGTCTTTGGAATTGTGGGGGAAACCGGAGCACCCGGAGGAAACCCACGCAAACACGGGGAGAACATGCAAACTCCACTCAGAAATGCCAACTGACAACTGAGGCACGAACAAGCAACCTTCTTGCTGTGAGGCGATTGTGCTACCCACTGTGCCGCCCCAACATTTTATACAGAAGAGGCAAAAAAAGACTATTAGACTTGTGGCTGGCTTTCATGCAATGCACACAAGTAATCAAGAATTGAGTGAGAAGCATCAGTTACTGTACTTTTTTCTAACAACAACTGAAAAACAAACGCTATTTTCTGCTCTTTGTCTTTTCCTTCTTTCTTTTGATGCACAACATTAATCCCTGCTCTTAAATGTTACATAACCAATAAGACATCTCTGTGATCACGCACTCTCCATTTTATAACATAAGCAAACTTATATATCAACTACACTCCTATGTTCTTTAAGCTCTCCTGCAGAGCTTATGAAAACATGAATTGCAATAATGTTCTGGTAGTTCAGTCGATAATACAGTTAGATTTGGGAAATGTTTTGGAAATGTTAGCATGTAGCACTGAATGGGAATAAAGGGCATCTGTCCCCTGAAGGTGTCTGGTCAGTTGCACAGAAATGATGAGACAGTAGATCTAAAGTACACATAATAGGACTGTATTTGTTGGCTATAGTTTCTCAAGACGTCGAAAGGTCAAAGACAACAAACTGACCAAGTCAAAGACAAATAATGGAATCTTAAGAGCAGCAGTAAAGATGTAGCATTTCACACTAATGTGCAATATAAGGGTTTACATCCTACAAAGCTGACTGTATCATAATTAATACATGCGTTTCTTAAGCCACCATATGATCCACATGAACAGTCACGTTCCAGCTGTTTTCTTTTATATGCGAGAATTATTTTTATAAAGTAAACATCAGCATAATTTTATAACATTAGCAAAATTTCAAGATGGAGATTTTCTGGACTGAAGCTACTTGCAGACATAGATTTTTGAGAAATCATTTAATCTCTGAGTCATCACTGTATTGCACAGCATTACACATTTTATCCTTCGAAATGAATGGTCATAAAATGAAGAAATTAAATGTCACCTTTGTCAGAGACATTTTAAACATGTTAAATACAACAAGTGACACTGGTGTAGAGCAGGAAATGTTAGCATTTCTCATGCTAAATTCAATCTTGTATTTTCCCTGAATAAATGTTTGTTCCCCTTTTTCAAATGGGTTTTCCATACACCCCCCCCCCCCTGCACAATAGATATAATCATATGCAGTTATAGAGATCTCACAAACTATTAGAATACATTTTGGTGGCGTGTATAACACATGCATTCAATTTCCTAGACTCTAACACTGAAAGATTAATTATCGGCATCAGAGGTTTTTAACATCAACCTTTAACATCAACAGAACCTTTTCACACTAAAAAACAAATCTTTATGGAGAAAAATAAAGTTATTTAAATTATTAATATGTTCTTCAAGCACTATAAAAATTATTTGGGAAACAAAACTCAACTGAAATGTTCTGTGCTATATGGCATCTTTGTGAAAATACACTTATAATATATAACACTGTAAAATGATTTAGTTTGGATCTCTGATTAAAACTGAGGTGTTTTTTCCTGGTCAAGTAAGTGTGTGTGTGCTCCATGTTCTCACTACAAATATCACATGGGCCAAATATGCTTTTCTTTAAACATATGGTTTTTTTTTATATTGACATGACAAAGCCGATGTGTTTACAAGTTTCTTGCAAATGTTCACAGTACTTGAATAAATCTGTTGTGGTGATTATAGTTTCTATGGCAGCATTAAAATTACAACCATATAAACACTAATTACCCAATATTGTAGTACACTGTAGCATTCATATAAAAAGAGTGTTGAAAATAATGTATAATATTCATTTATTCATTTTCTTTTCGGCTTAGTCCCTTTATTAATCTGGGGTCGCCACAGCGGAATGAACCGCCAACTTATCCAGCATTTGTTTTACGCAGCGGATGCCCTTCCAGCCGCAACCCATCACTGGGAAACATCCATACACACACATACACTACAGACAATTTAGTTTACCCAATTCACCTATACCGCATGTCTTTGGACTGTGGGGGAAACCGGAGCACCCAGAGGAAACCTACGCGAACATGGGGAGAACATGCAAACTCCACACAGAAATGCCAACTGACCCAGCCGAGGCTCGAACCAGCGACCTTCTTGCTGTGAGGCGATTGTGCTACTCACTGCGCCACCGCGTCGCCCAATGTATAATATATAAACTTAAATACTCTTTACAGTTTCAAAAACAATACAGTATTTTTTTAATGTGGGATGATCAACTAATAAAACCATCTGCTTAAATGGTACAGAAAGCCATGATGAGGTGTGTGATGATATACAGTATTTACTTTCTCAGACATAATTATTCCACGTAAAACTATACTACAGACATTTACGTTAAATGGTGCTTTTTGGAACGTACCAAAGTACTTGAAACAATCTGTGTTTGTATTTCTATAGTTGTCTTGCTACAACAGTTTTAGTCATATAAACAAATTACCCAATACTGTAGTTTTCTACAACTATAAGGTTTAGAATACTACAACACACCACATTTGGCTGTAGTAATAACTAATACTACAGTATTTATTAGAGTTAATCATGATAGTATGCCGTAGCATTCGTTACAAAAAGTGTTGTAAATACTATAATACAGAATAATACTTTACTATAGCCTAGTATGCTTCAAAAACACTATAGTATTTGCTGAACATTACTATAGTGTTTTTTATCATGTAGGGGTACTAGACTATTAATATATAATTAATCATCGCACATAAACTATACTATAGCCATTTATGTTAAATATAATAATTGCTTTTTATCTACACTGTAAAAAACGCTGGGTTCCACACAATCAATCTGTGTTAGGACAACATGAGGAATCAAGTTAACTTATTCAACTTTACAGAATTAATGGATTGAACAAAATCGAGTTGTTGCAAAAAATTGTGTTGTTTCAGCTCATTTTAGATAACTAGTTTGAACAAAAAGCAAACAATTTTTTGAGTGTATACTAAAGTATATGACTTGGATTAATCTGTTTTTGTATTTCTATAGATGCTGTGCTACAGCAATTTTAGTCATATAAACAAATGACCCTTTTCCTATAAAGTTTATTTTACTAATGTACAACACAGTTGACTAGTAATAACTAATAATACAGAATTGATTACAGTTAATCACGATGTTATGCTGTTGCATTCATTTTAAAAAGTGTTGTAAAACTACAATACTGTATAATACTTTACAATAGCCAAGTAGGATTCAAAAACACTATAGTATTTGCTGAAAATTACTAGCGTTTTTTTTATCATGTGGGGTAGTAGACTATTACACCGTCTTCTTGAATGCTACACTGTATTAAAGACAGTGATGTGCTGTGTGATGATGATATAATATTAATATTTACCTCCTCCGCCTGTTTGCGCAGCGCTTTCTCGCGCTCGTACTGCGTGATAAGCTGCTCGTTGTCCTCCTTGAGAAGCTCCAGCTCCACCTCGTGCTCCTGGTTCTCCGTCAAAACCGAGTCGAGGTTCTCCAGAACATTTACCACCAGCGGCATTAGCTCCTTCACCACCTCCTCGTCGTAGCTCTTGATGAGGCGCTCGAACTCCTGGTAGATGCTGCTGGCCAGGCCCGACACCCGCTCCGACATGACGGACACGGCCCCATAGTCGTCCTGGTACACCACCTCGTCCAGCTCCATCATCTTTGCGGTCGCTTGTCCGAAGCTCGTTTAACGACTATAATTTATAAATCAATGGAAAAAGTGGCAAATCGGCCTCTATGAGATCATGACAATGTCATCAGGTGCTCATTATGCCACTTCAATCCACGGTCGGTTTTCGGAATGCACACCCGGTCGGTATTTCTCGATCGGCGGGGACGAGTCCTCTTCCCCGCCGGGCTCCTGCGCCTCAGTGTCGGCTACTCGATCACCCGCGCCTCGCCAATCACACTCGACAATTTCCCGGTTGCGTCCGTTTCATCTCCGCGCAATCCATCGCACCGCACCGCATCACATCACGCCCAGCGAGCGATGCACCTGCCTCTCAACAGCCATTATCAACGGAGAGAAATGGAGAAATAATTAAATAAGTACACGCATACATAAGCAAAGAATGGCTACCGTGCGATGCGCCTACGGGATCGCGCTGTCATTGGGAATCGAGTATGTATTTCTTGTGTGATCGTTTTTGGCAGTGGAAATCAATCCGGTGGTTGACAGGGCGGCGGGGGCTCGTGATGCTGCTTCCGTCGGTGACTCTCTCTCTCTCTCTCTCTCTCTCTCTTTCTGATGATGATGATGGAGGGGGCAGATGACGTCACAGCGCCTGCATGGAGCTGGCCGGAATAATGATGTCTCATGGCTGCTGTGTAGTGCTCCTACAACCAGGATTCATAGAGAGACACTGTTAACAACAGGAGCTGTAAAAACAAACTTTAATGTTGAATCTAATGCATATTATCGTGTAAAAAATATATTGGTGGATTAAAGGGGTAGTTCAGCAAAAAAACATTATTTACTTACTATTTAATAATCCTCAAATGGTTTCTTTTTTTCCCTGTTGAACACTAAAGAAGACATTTTGAAGAATGATGTAAACCGGTAACCATTGACATCCATAGTAGAAAAAATAAATACTATGGGAGTCAATGGTTACAGGTTTCCAGCTTTCGTGGAAGAAAGTCAAGTTTGCGACAAGGGTAATTAAATGATGACATTTTTAGTTTTGAGTGAATTATTCATTTAAAATGTTAATAATTGAAAGTGTTACCAGGGCCTTACGGTGGCGCAGTGGGTAGCACGATCGCCTCAGAACAAGAAGGTCGCCGGTTCGAGCCTCGGCTGGGCCAGTTGGCATTTCTGTGTGGAGTTTGCATGTTCTCCCCGTGTTGGCGTGGGTTTCCTCTGGGTGCTCCGGTTTCCCTCACAGTCCAAAGACATGCGGTGTGAATTGGGTAAGCTAAATTGTCCATAGTGTATGTGTGTGAATGACTGAATGAGTGTGTGTATGAATGAGTATGAATGTTTCCCAGAGTTGGGTTGCAGCTGAAAGGGCATTCGCTGCATAAAAACATGTGCTGGATAAGTTGGCGGTTCATTCCGCTGTGGAGACCCCAGATTAATAAAGGGACTAAGCGGAAAAGAAAATGAATAAATGAATGAAAGTGTTATTAAATGAATTATTTTAGGTTTGAGTTTTTCTGGCGAGATTGATGTCTGTTTTTTACTGATGACTATAAATTAAGAACAGTAAGGGAAACGCACATTTGAGATCACATTACTGCTTGAGGATAATCGGTTTAAGGCATCACAGGAGCTGTTTTTTTAGAGCCGACAGCAAAAGTTGATGCCAAACCCATCACAGACTGCAGCAGGTTGCTCTGCAGCCCCCTAGCGTCCGTAAAGGGGATTGCGATTAATGCAATTGGCAATGTGGCATATTCTGCTCTGCTGGTTATTAAAACATAAATAAAATACAAATAAATTAGGGCTTGTGCTCCCCTTGAATAATTTTGGTAAATTGTGTCATTTCTGTAACACTACTGTTCTTGAACCAACAATTAAAAACATCTAAATCAGATAAAGAATAATACCTCATGGAGATTTTAGAAATATAAATGTGAATTTTTAAAAAGAGACATCATTACTGTCGCAAACAAATAAAGGGGAAAAGTACATTTATAGTAAATAGTCAAAAATATGAGTGCTGTAGAAAAATAAATGGGAACTAAGGAAAAATGTGGAAGTTTTTCTTTTGAGGGGGAGTAGGGGGTCGAACAATTGACAAATTATGCATGCATAGACCTATACATGCATCTACAGCATGGTAAAACATGTAATTATCTGGCAATACTTTAAAATTAAGCTTCATTTGTTAACATATGATGCATTAGCTAGCACGACCCAACAATGAGCAATATGTAAATAAATATACAAGCTATAAATATTGATTAATAGAAAACTATGAAATATGATGACTATTAAACTATAATAATATAGATAAAATAAAAATAATTTAGACGATATTGTCTAGTACCAAAACGTGACCTCAAAATACAAAATAATAAAGCGCAATAATGTGAATAAAATGTTTATTTTGGCCTCTTCTGACCAGACCTATAGATGAATACCAGAGGGTGTAAAATAATATGATTTTTAAAGAAATGTTTGAAAGGCTGATGAAACATTTATGAAAATCAGGCAATATCTGACTCTGACTAATTTTACCTGCTGCAAGTTTATCCAAATACTTTTCTTATACATATACTACATGACAAGTATCAATTAGGTATGCTCCGATCGATCGGTATCGGCCGATAATCACATATAATGACATGATCTGTACTCGCTGATCTGGCCGATCTCATGAACCGATCGCAGGTGTTTGTTTAGGAGTTGGAGGAAGAGGCACGTGCTCACCTGTATATTATACATCTGCAGAGCTACAACATGTGAGGAGGTAAATGATGTGTGGGGGCGTGAGCTATCACTGTACTCGTGTCACAGCAGCTAAAATATATACAGATGTGGTGCGACATGTTTATATGGTTTATTGGAGTGACGGTCTCTTTGTTGCAACCATTTATATCCAGGGTTTTGAGCTGTTGTGACACGAATGTTAACTTGAATATTTAATAAAACATTTGTAATATGCTTTTTGAAATAAACAGTAGTTTATAGGGCCTTCCTATTTCCTTTTAGTAAAGAAGCAGTATATTTATAGGTGTGCATTTTAACTTCTTATGCATCAAATATGCACTCCAAACTTTTCTTCATTGAGACATGTTGAATTCCTCTAAAGGTTTCTATGTTGAATGTTTCTTAATTGCCTTGTCAATTATTTTTCCTACCAATTTTTTTGTCAGTTTTATCTATTTTTTTCTGTAAAGCTCCTTCTGACCATTACATTTCCTTACTTTTCATTTCCTAGACACGTTTAAGGGATTATATGCAACACACTTTATTAATTCTCTTAGGTAATGTGAGATCTTATCATACTTAGAGGGAAAAATGTGCGTTATCCATTATAAAGCTTGAAGCATCAGAATCGGTACTCTGTATCGGCTGATCACCATGACAAGGAATCGGTACTCTGTATGGGCTGCAAAAATCCTGATCGGATCGTCCCTAGTAACAGTTATTTCTGCATCCAATAGTGATGTTCATAGATCAGCATTACATTAAGTCTTTTAGCTGTTTTGCCCTCAAGATTCATACGACTACTTAAACGGATAGCTCACCTAAAAATGAAAAATTACTCTCCGTCAAGTGATTCCAAACCTTCGTGGGTTTATGTTTTATGAAACAACTTTAATGTTAAATAATGCATCTTAATCCTGAAACATGTGGATGTTGGTCGTTTATTGGGGTAGCTCAGCAAATAATAATAATAATAATAATAATAATAATAATAACAATAATAATAATAAACTATTTAAATTTACTTACCATTTACCCATCCTCAAGTGGTTCCAAACGAGTTTCTCTTTTTTTCTCCTCGGTTGAACACTAAAGAAGATATTTTGAAGAATGATGAAAACCGGTAACCATTGACATCCATAGTAGGAAAAGCAAATACTATGGGAGTAAATGGTTACCGGTTTGCAGCTGTCACAGAAGTAACGGATGGCGTTTTTAGTTTTGAACACAAATATATATATTAAAGAAAACTGTAAACATATGCAAGTTTCATAGTTAATTTTTTTTTAAATTAAAACAACATAACAATCTTCGGTTTAAATTTACAACAAAATGTCTTCCTTTGTATTCAACAGAAGTTACTCAAACAGGTTTGAACCACTGAAGGGTGAATAAATGACTACAGAACTTCTGTAGTATTTTTGGGACGAACTACCCCTTGATCTTAGTCAACACCAACCCCATTAAGTAAGCTAAAATTCAGCAAGCACAAGAACACCAGCAACTAACTTTAAATGAAGATTTCTGTTAGTTTTATTTGTTGCAACATGGTAAAACATCCTTTCACTGTCATGGAAAACAAATAAGCAGTACAAAACAGCGTACAAAACAATACAGAGTTGTACTGTATGAAACGGGCCTCTGTGACATCATCGCAGCCAGTCACACTGCCAAGCAACCAACTGAAGTATTTTGGGCAGGGATGGCACAAGTAATGTGGGAAATGCCCAAACACGTTCACAGACGCCACATATTTGACCTTCCATCTGATGAGAGGAAAGGCCAAATTCATCGGACAGCGTTAAACAATCAACGGCGCAGCAACTCTTTTCAAGTACAGAATCAGGCATATCAGACGACTCCCGGAGTTTAAAGGTCTGTGGTTTACATTCAAATACATGTATGGACATGTCGGGTTTGATGATATGTTAGTGATGACTGATTGTACACATTACGGCATCCATTGTCATACACGTGTGCTTTGGCGATTATCAATTAGAATAGCTGTGCGTTTGATTTGGCATCTGAGCGATTACTTTTACATTTGGTTTTGTGCCTTACTAAATAAAACTGAAACCGGGGGAAAAAAAAAAAAAAAGTGAAATGAAGTCACCTTATTGCACAAAAGTAAATACGTCATTGCAATTAGAACACATTCAGTTTCAAAGGAAGATCCGAACACGCTGATACTGAAGAGTTTGCGCTGGCATCCATCAGTGGTTCCAGTTGAACACCGCATAGACTGTGCTGAAGTTTATGAGGCAAACCGGCATTTAATACATATTGAGAAAACATAATCATATGGAGAGACATCAGTCAATGCGAACCGTTTGAAAGGAAAACAACCATTCAGTTGCTGGAGTGACAATATAACAGTGATTCAAATTAGATGAAACAGGAGACAGATAAAGTGAGGAATGGATCAAGAGCAAGTGCAAAAGCCAAGAAAAAAAAAGGAATGAAAAGTGACAGACCTCAGGGAAAGAGCCAGACGATCAGGTAAATGAGAAAGGAGAGATTTTAGGACAGGTAAAATGTACATGAAAGATGAGATGTAGAAAGCAGTAGAGCTGTGGGGAAAAATTGATGGTCAAAAAGCATCGCTATTCTCTCTTGAAGCAATTCTGAGGTAAACTTAACAGCAGATGGTGCTCGAGGCTAGTTTTTAGCCATACACTCAACTGCTCATGAAGAAAAGACTAACACAGCTCACTATGAACACCTTTTCTAACTTTATTAATGATTATTTTAGGTTTGTGACAAAACTCTAAGCGGTTAAATGCATGTAGCACCATCTGCTGTTTAAAAAAAAAAAAGGCACAGAATGGATTCAAGAGAGAATGACGATGCATTTTGAAAATCTCAGAATCTAATTATCAAATGATTTTGCACCACAGCTCTAGAAAGCAGCACCTCTGACTAATAGAAAACCACACTGGACTTTCCACCTGGTGGGTTGAGCACTTTGTTGTGGGAGCGAGGAACAGGTGCGAGGCGAGGCTCATGGTCTTTTTCTGATGGTTGCCTTGTGGCTGGTTCAGCTTTCTGACTGGCTGGTGGTGGTGCAGGTGCAGGTGCAGGGGCAGGGGCAGGGGCAGCAGCTGCCGGCTCTTTTTCAGGTGTAGGTTGAGGAGCCACTGGTTGCACCTTCACTTCTTCAACAACCACAGGCACCGGCTTGGCCACCGGGGCTGTAAAGAGAGAGAAATACTGTGGGAAAGGGAACTGAGGAGATCAAACGGGTGTGCTAAACACATGACTAATGTTTTATAAGTCACAGGGTTGTTTTTACCTGGTGGATCTGGAGTAGCAGGTACACCCACACTTAAGTTGTCCTACAGAGAACAAAAATGTATTAGGATTATAAAAAAAAAAAAAAAAAAAAAAAGGGTGGGAATTTTGGTTTTCATCGTTTTGTGGAAAGCAAAATTAAAATGATGAATGTGTGTGTCATTACAGAGACAATATAGCTTTTCCAAATATATTTTTGAATGAAGAGCTTTGTGCAAACCAAGGCTGCATTTATTCAAAACATAATTTATCCATTATATTCTGGAATATTATAACAATTAAAATTGCTTTAACGTATTTTTAAAAAATATATTTTTAGTAGCCATTACACATTTAGTGTCACGTGATTCTTCATATTATTAAAAAGAAAAAAATAGCAGTTTAACATTTTTCTGATATGTATTTGTAAAAATGCTGAAGCATGACAGACGGATGAAAAAAACAGGTAAGATTGGCTAATGTTTGTGTACCTTTGGTTTGTTGGGGTGACTTTTCAGAGAAGGTGGTGTTGATTCTGCACCTCCAAAGATGTTACTGGATGCTGCAGCAGAGGACACAGGCTTACTCTGAGGCGAAGCAGCCTCTGGCTTCTCGAATATTCCACTGCTCTTTCCACCTGAGACAATAAGGGACACACAATACACCAATGCAAGATATACAAGGAAATCCATACATCTTCATTTCTTAGAAGAGGCTGACACTTGATACGAGGCACAGATGTTTGTTTACAAAACTAATTGTGGCTAATTAATAAATGCTTTTTGGTAATTTCTAAACCAGTAATAATGACTTCACAGCAATAAAGCGAGTTCCTTTGCTGAAAAAAAAAAAGAAAAGAAAAAAAACAGGTTCAACACCTGCTCCCTCAGGGCAAAGCTTGAGAACGCCATAAAAAAAATCTTATTATAACAGAAGAGGAGCACTTATAAGCTGAACTTAAAGTCTTAAAATTAGATGGTGTTTAGGAGCACTCTACACTTTATCAGAGATGCCCAAACTAGGGCCCACGGGCCGAAGCTGGCCCATGGTAAGCTCTGATTTTGCCCGCCATGCCATCTAAGAAGAGAGTTATCATTTAAAAAAAAAAAGTTATACTGCATTAGATAACACAATTTAAAGTAATGTTTTCTTTTTATTTTGAAATATTATTATATAAATTAGGAAACTACCCATGGCAACTTTTATGTAATATAGTTTGGTATATTTACCTTTGGCCCACGGCTGTCAATGATATTTGGTTTTTGGCCCTTTATACAAAAAAGTTTGGGCACCCCTGCTTTAGATCAATAGTTGGAGCTGTAGCAAACAGCTACTGTTTTAGGACTAAGACCTTTAACCTTATATAGATGTGTATTTGATGGGTTCAGTTTAACTACAAGCTAACAAACTGGTCAATTTGTCAGACTCGGGTAAAGCCTTTGATGTTGCTTGTGGTGACGAGATAACAAATGCAAAGTGCACCGTTTGCATAGTGGAAAGACTGAAACGCATACAAGTGACAGTGTGGTGATGATTTTCGCTCTAGTGTTTGTCTGTTAAAAGCTCACCTGGGGGATTGGAGCGTTTAGGAGAGTCCTGCGGCTTTTCTGGAGGTGCGAAAATAGAAGAAGACATCTTGTTTGGCCGTCTGGAAGCAGAGGAGTCTTCTTCATAGCCACCAAAGATATTGCTGGACCCTCCACCTGGAGGCCTTAGTACCCTGCAAACAGATACACACATGAGCATATATCTTATAGGAGCATATAACTTAATAATTAATATCTTAATTCAGAAACTACATATGAAACTGCAGAACTGCGCCACTAAAGACTGTGAGGCGGAATACCGCAACTGCAGTTGTAAGTTTAGGCGGTCAGGCTTTTATGGGCCCTCTTAAGTTTTATCCAACGTCTAAATCTACATTTTTAACAACAATTGGTACATTTCTTAACGAAAATCAAAACCATACACAATAAACTACACGCAAACCAGCGAAATCGTTTCCTTTCATTACGAAGACACTAAAAGGAAATGTGACCATCGCGAAGTCTACATTAGGCATATATATACGTGCAATATTCCCCGTTTTTAAACATAGCCAACATTTCCAATAAAAACACGTATTTCTTTAAAAGTAAACTACGTCTATGTGGCTGCTACAATTTTGAGCATCGACAAATATGCAGCTAACGGCTAAAAAAAAATCAATATTGACTAACTAACGCTACATTTAAACCAAAAGACTGTTTGCAATATCACATTTCACCGCCAACACACCACTGCTCTTTACTTATAGATATATGTATTTATAGTTATATCCAATTACGTGACCTCGTAGTGTACATAACAGTTTTGTCGCTTGGCTAATATGAGTTAGCATGTAGCGCTTGTCCATGCTAAAGTTCCTCTTTCAAGATTCATCACTTCTGATTCACATGAACACATGTAAGTGTCAACAACAAACCACTGCAAACAAAGATTTGCTCCAGGTAAACTCGCAGCACTCCGTCCATACCTTGAACTGGATTTGCCACTACCCTCAAGTCCCTGAAACATGTTTGTGGAAGTCATGATTGCTTGTCTCGGTCTGCCGCGACGCGACGCAACAACTTCAACAACAGCCGAAAGTGCCCTGCCACAACCGCTGACTGCAAATCTACACTAAAAAAAGAAAAACCTCGTCCGACCACGCCCAGAAAGGCTTGGACAGCGTTCACCTATGACATATGCGCATTCAGGACAGAGCCGCACATATGATTAGGCGAATGGCTGTCTCACAAATCAATCTGGCCAAAGTGGAATTCTATTGGCTGTAAGATTATATATGGTCTGGGCTCGGATGCTGATTGGTCAGCTGAATGGACGTCTCATTTCCCTGTTTGTTGAAGCGTAATTATAAAATGCAGAAATTAAATGGAGAGAATATAATATAATATAATATAATATAATATAATATAATATAATATAATATAATATAATATAATATAATATATGGCGACCCCAGATTAATAAAGGGACTAAGCCGAAATGAAAATAAATGAATGAATGAATGAATAATATAATATAATATAAATATAATATATGTTGTTATTTACAATATATAATTTATTTTATAATATAAAAAGGTTCTTATATATAATGTTACGTTCATATGCTACATATAAAATGTTATAATTTATTGTTACAAGCACGAACTATAATATAATATAATGTTCTTATATACAATAATGTATATTATAAAAGTTCTTATACATAATATTACGTTCATATACTTCATCTAAAATGTTATAATTTATTGTTACAAGCACGAACTATAATATAACATAATATAAAATAATATAATGTTCTTATATACACAATATATAATGTATATTACTATATAATAGTATACAATATACAATATTTTTTATATATAGTGTTACGTTTATATGCTACATAATACTATAATTCATAATATAATGTTCTTATATAAGTTACAAGCATGAACTATAACATAATATAATGTATTGTATAATTACATTATATTATTTTATAATATTTTATTAGAATATAATCTTCTTATTTACAATTTATCATGTATATTATATAAAAGCTCTTATATATAAAGTTAAGTTCATATGCTACATATCAAATGTTATAATTTATTTTTACAAGCATGAACTATAATATAACATAATATAAAGTATTGTATTATATTACATATAATATAATATTAAAAAAAATTAATTACACAAGCTATTATAGGGTCAATGGATATTATTTTTTGAAGGATGAAATTTCATGTTTAATTCTATATTGGTAAAAAAAAAAACATTTCCTTTACCTGGGTAAATTGCTGAATAAAACCACAAAAATAAATAAATATTATATTATATTATTCATTCATTCATTTTCTTTTCGGCTTAGTCCCTTTATTAATCTGGGGTCGCCGCAGCGGAATGAACCGCCAACTTATCCAGCATATGTCTTACGCAGCGGATGCCCTTCCAGCTGCAACCCATTGGAAACATCCATACACACTCATTCACACACATACACTACGGACAATTTAGCTTACCCAATTCACCTATACCGCATGTCTTTGGACTTGTGGGGGAAACCGGAGCACCCGGAGGAAACCCACGCCAACACGGGGAGAACATGCAAACTCCCCACAGAAATGCCAACTGACCCAGCCGAGGCTTGAACCAGCGACCTTCTTGCTGTGAGGCGATTGTGCTACCCACTGCGCCACCGCGTCACCGCGTCACCCTATATTATATTATATTATATTATATTATATTATATTATATTATATTA
>CAIGQW010055694.1:3712633-3749398 GCA_903798125.1 Danio choprae | reverse complement strand
TATTATATTATATTATATTATATTATATTATATTATATTATATTATAATTAGGCAAGTAAAACATTTTTCCTGCATGGGAAAAAAAAGTCAAATAAAACATACAATATAATACAATATAATATAATATAATATAATATAATATAATATAATTCTTATTTACAATATATCATGTATATTATAATACAAAAGTTCTTATATAATGTTATGTTTATATGCTACATATAAAATGTTATAATTTACTACAAGCACGAACTATAATATAAAGTACTAAATTATATTACATATATTATTATAATATAACAATGTAATACAATACATTTTATACATTTATACGTTATGCATTTGGTAAATGTGAAGGTATATTTTGTCCCTAAATAATTTCTAAAATTTCTAATTTGTGAAAACAATGATTGTACACTGAAAACAATGACAACTTCATAAATGCTTTCAGGATGTTTGTCTAATAAATGTTTTTTAGATTTGTGTGAACTGACAAAAACGTTTTTGTTTTATATTCATTTATTTTAATATAACGTTCTGAGCATTTAAAATACAAAATCTTGACTTAAATATGAAGATATACAAATATTATATAGTAAATTATGTCATGAATATGAAATAATTGTAAAAATTAAAATATATTGGATTGTTTGTATAAAAATAAAATATTAACTTTGAACGTACATAATAAATATACCACAAATGATACATAACATATGTATAGCATATAAACCCACAATGTATTGATATAAATATAAGAACATGAAACTATTAAATTAAATAACATTTGACTTTCGTTACGCTCATATTTCCCCTCATTGTTTCTGTGTCGTCTTTGTTCATTTGGGGTGGGACCGTTATTTTAAAACATTTGTCAAGATGAATGAAATGACGCAGCGTGAACGTATGTTGTAATTGGCTCCTTTGAAAAAAACGCCCCCTATTTATTTCACGCTTGATAGGGCAACATCTCCGTCAATCATTTTACGCAGGCGACAAGGCGCAACACATCGACCAATCAGAGGATTTGTTTTTGAGCTGTGGTGGGCGTGTGTGACAGCAGAGGAAAACAGGAAGGGATGCAGTACTCAGTGCTTCTCCTGCTACCCCTTCGGTTTGGTCTTTCTGGATACTGTGGAGGCCAAAAGGACATCTCATAAACAGGTAGAGAACTTGTAAAAATCATTTTTGTTAAGGCGTATATGTGGATCACACATCGGAGCTGAGTTAACCGCAAACGTAACGGTAAATGTTTAGCTAGCAAGTTAGCAAAGCTACTTTCTAAACGAATGTGCAGCTGGCAAGGCTGGTTGGCTATAAGATATTGGTTTCGCTTATGCTGAAACCAGACTAACATCCTCTCTATTACGCAATATTTACTACTACTACTACTACTACTACTACTACTACTACTAATAATAATAATAATAATAATAATGTCTCCCATAAACAAGCTTTCTATGGGCTGACAAGCATGTGTAATCAAAGTAAAGACCCTGATGTAAAGACTTTGACAACTAGCTTTCAGAACCAACCCTGAGTTTATAATTTGGCTCATGTTTAATCCCTAAATCATCTATATTTCTTCTCATATTATATACACAAATGTATGAGTGTGTGTGTGATTCTGAGTCAATGTATTTTGAAGCCTTTATTCACTACTGAATAAACCTTTAGTACTTGGTCACGTGAGGTCATTCTCCATGCACATGAATGTCTGATGTTTAGCTGTTAAAGCAATGAGGATGTTTCACAGAATGCTCAAGAGGATGAAATGAAAGCATTTAGTTTTATCTGAGTTTTGGTGTCTGTTGGACACTGGGGCATTGACAGCTGCAGCTGTTGGTAGCAGTGGTTGAGCAGCTGAAGTCAGCCTAGCTAGATCTTATTTCATAAAGGCATTATTAAAAGGCTATTTGTGGAGTAAATCAAGCTGGAAGTTGATTTGAGCCCAAGATAAAGTGAGAGTTCTCAGTCTGGAGTGCAGTAGTGTTTCAAATATATTGCAAAGCATCTTTTTCTAACATCTAAACATGCATGTAGACATTAACAACACGTATTTATAGTATAAAAAACTAAGTTGCTTAGTCTTTTTCCTTTTTGACAAAGTGTGAAGCTCTTACAAACTTAAGACACACCCTAATCAAGCAAGCAATGCACCTATTGAGTAATGCACATTTTTAAATTTTAACATGTACTAAAGATATGCATATATAACACGTGTGTGTGTGTGTGTGTGTGTGTGTGTGTGTGTATATACATACACACGTTTTAATGTTTAATTCACTGCTGTGTGTGCAAAGCACCACACCACACCCCCTGTGTGTACGTGATTATATATGTGCTCGATCAAGTCTGTCCTGCCTGTTGTCGAGATGATGAAATCAACGCTCACTTTAGCCATTTTATCTTAGGATAGACTGGGACTGTGGGGTGTCAATAGGCACAACTTTAAATGTCAACAATAAATGAGCATCAGCTCTGTTGTGAAGTTATGATGACGTAGATGGAGTAAGCAAAGTCCAGACGAGAGAATAGTGGCTGTGTGCGCGCGTGCATAGGGTTTGTATTGACCGAAATGCCTCAAAAGCAGAACTGCTGGGGTTCGGCAAACTCGGCGTGTTTGGTCCTAAACATATGCTTAGATGACAGGTGTTTGTTGTTGTGATAAAACTAGTGAGTTTGTGAGTCAGAGTTGCTGTGGCTACGAAAGCTCCCAGTTGCGCTGCGCTGAGTTGAACCCCAGTAGGAGCAGCAGCCAGGAGAGGACGACTTTGCCTGACCTCGTTTGCGCTTTGAATATGTTCAAATCCGTCAAGTTTTGGTCTCGAGAACCTCCGAACTCATGGTGAAAAGAAAGAAGACGCCGTCCGCGTCCGAAGAGCTCGAGAATGGGTAAGAGTGGCTGAGAAACACGCACTTTAGATAGAGGTCGAATGCGCGAAAGATTTGCGTTGTCGTCTGTCGTTTTCTGCAGGGCGCTAAAGTGTAGGCGCTCGCGCTTGAATTTCAAGGTAAATAAAAGAGCAGCTCGGAACTCGAACCACGCGAAACTACACAAAAAACACCCTGGGACAAAAGGACATTGTGTGCTTTTTGCTCACACTGGTGAATAAGCGAATGGCTATTTTTTCGATGCGATCTGTCGGGACGGTGAGAGGGGATTTGAAACAAACAGCGGCGGCCATGTTGAGTTGAGCAGAATGTCGTCTTTCCAAGTTGATCGTTGTTTTGTGTCGCGGAAAATGTTTACGGTTGTGCTTCGTTTGTGTTTGCGCAGAATGACAGTGGGCCAAGGGGGCGGTTCGGGAGTCGAGGGGCCGAGCAAACCGGACCGAAAGCTCGAAGGAGGCGAGGATGGAGAGAGCGCAGATCAGGCGAGCGAGGAGACGAGTACAAAGAGAGTCGGAGAGGAAACACTTAATCCATCCAGCACGGCCAACCCCGGTTCTGCTCCCACTCCTTCCACACACACGTCAAGCCCACCCGGAGCACAGGTGAACCCGACAGCTCTTTCTCCGGGGCTGGCCGTCCCAAACAACCAGGACCAGCATCATTTTCTCCGCTCCAGCGTGCGACCTCCGAGCAAGCGGATACGGAAAGATGCCTCGTCCCCGGCGCTGAACGGTCACGGCGGTGCAAAAGCGAAAGGTGAGTGTCCATCTCTACCGGTGTCCCCTGCTCAACTGTCAGTGCATGCATCCTCTGTACTTTTCTTTTACTTTTGTGCAATGATTAGCCAGTTTTTTTGACTGCTTTAGATTTGACGAAACGCTGAGGATTCCTCATGCTTTCTGGAGTGAAAGTGACTTTCACAAGCTGCTCTCACTACTGAACCTTCTTCAAATCTCAACAACTGGAATGATTTGGTTGCTTGTAAATGTATTTTAACGACTCAGTAAGCATTAGTGGATGGTTTAAAATTTTAAAAGGCTCTGTGATTGATTTATATATTTAATGTTTACATTTCTTATCACTAGTTTAACTGTCACTCAGCATCAGGTGACACATCATTGTCATGGGTTTCATTCTGATGCAGGAGTCAGCTGTGCATCAGGATTCAGGAGAGGATCTACACTGAATCAGAGTCACAAGCTTGAATCAACTGTTTGCAATCTGAATGTGCACAGGGGTTATAAGAGGAATCAGTGTTTGTTTTAACTATAGACAATAGGCTTGCATGCTAGAGTGTATTCTGGGGTGCTCTCGTTGCTTGCTCTTGTGCATGTTAGTAAAGGGGTAGAGTTATTGGCTTCTCTGGTTCCCCACGTGTTGTTTTTGGATCAGTGCACTGAGCAGCAGGTCTGAACGCCCTCAGAGAGACTCCACGCATACTTCCTGACATGCACACACACTCTTGCTGACATAAAACCACGTTAACATACTGCATAATAAAAATTAAATTGGCCACAAAATCTGTAAGCTTTTACATTTACAAAGTTATTTTTCCCAGGCTGACAATTATTTGTATGTAGAATTTTATTTGTTTGAGGTGACTTGTGTAATAGCATTTAGCAGTAAAATGTAGCAGACTGATGTTTTCTGAATAAATTGTAATTGGCAGCGCAGTCATCTACACTGAGCTCATTCCAGCAGTCTTTAGTGGTATCTTTTGTGAATGATTGACAGTTGTTTTGTTTGTGTCTTTCCTTAATGTGTTATTATATTTAGTTACCATTGTGCAATTATATTATTTGTGTGCCAAACCGTGCTATGTAAATTTGTGTGTGGTTAAATAAATATACACACACACACACAATTTAACATAAAATTGTTGTTTGTTTGTTAAGAATTCTAGCATGTGCCTGGAACTGACATACTAACCCTCTTTCCTTGCGTCTGTGTTTGTCAGGTGCAGAAGCAGCTCCCTCTGTGTGCGTGGCAGCCGCTGCAGGTTCAGCTGGAGGCTCTGGGGCAGGTGGGACATCCAGATCGGCCCCAAAGGGCCAGTGCCCTGCAGAGAAGGAGGAAGGGGGGAGTCAGAAACGAGTGCGCAGACAGTGGGAGTCTTGGAGCACGGAGGACAAGAACAGCTTTTTTGAAGGACTTTATGAGGTGATTTGTCAGCTTTAATGACAATAAAATCCACTGAAAGCTCTTGGCAGACTTTTAGTATGTATTGGGATTATGGTGTTTTGAGAACTCAAGGATACAAGGCAGTAGAATTTTCAGAATTCCTAAATGATTTCCAATATTAGTTAAAACAGCCCTAATATTTTACTTCACTCAGTCCATTTTAAAAGGCGCAGTTGAGGCATTTCTATTTGGTTCTGACTGTTTGTTGTCATACCTAAAGAATTTAAATAGTACTTATTTTTAATGTTCACCCATGTTGGTTTTTCTCTCTGTTAATTTTTCCATAGCATGGGAAGGATTTTGAAGCTATTCAGAACAACATTGCTCTTAAATATAAGAAGAAGGGAAAACCTGCAAGTATGGTGAAGAACAAGGAGCAGGTGCGCCATTTCTACTACCGGACTTGGCACAAGATCTCTAAACACATTGATTTCAACAACGGTGAGATTGACATATGCACACTTTATGACATTGATAGGCTACAGTGGTCTCCCTTGTTTAACAGGATGCTATTGCCTTGTGAATAGGCAACAGACTATTAGCTGTAATGATTAGTTCCTACATGTATAACACTCAACTGTGTGGGGTCAGCTTTTATTATAATCAGAAATGTTTCTTGAGTACCGGATCAGTATATTGGAATAATTTCTGATAGATCATTTGGAGCTGAAAACTAGAGTAAATCATGAACCATTTAAAAATTAAAACTTTTTAAACATGGTAGTATTAATAATTGTTGTTATTAAGTTCGAATGTAATATCAAATGATTTATTTTCCATCAATAAAATACAGCAGGAAAACACTTTCCCTTTAAAAACATTTGAAAAATCGAACAACCCTAAACTTGGTCTACTTGCATATATAACTTTTTAGAACTTTGTTTGTCTATCAGTAAATCTACCACAACAAAGATATACCTGCCTTTCAATTTAAATTCAGTCTGCCACTTTCATCTTTTAAAGTTTAATCTCCTCGGCTGCCACATTGCATGGGTTTTGTCAGTCCCTAATCATGAGTATGCCATGCGCATTTGCTTGAACTTTACTGATTACCTGTCACATCATTAGGTACACATTCCTCAAAGAGTTTTGTCCATTTTGACACAATAGCATCACACAGTTTCTGCAGATTTGTCAGCTGCCACATCCATGATGCGAATCTCTGGTTGCACACATCCCAAAGGTGCTCAACTGGACTGAGATCTGGTGACTGCAGAAAACATTTGAAAATATTACTAATTAGAATAACTAATTGTCATGTTCAAGACAGTCTACGGTGATATGAGCTTGGTGAAATGATGTTATTCTACAGTAAGTAGTAGGGGTGCACAATATATCGTTTGAGCATTGATATTGCAATGTGTGTATCTACAAAAGTCACATCGCAGGATTAGATTATTATTATTAATTATTAAAGATTATAAGATAAAGTTATTAATATATTATTATTTTTAAATAAATTATACAACGATGATCATGTTATTTATTTTGTTTGATTGTTCAATTTCTGTACCCGAATACCAGAAAACTATAATGCACTGTTAATTTAACTTTTATTTTTGTTGTATTTATATATGCTTGTAATTTATTATAAAATTTATGCAAATGCACCACACACACACACACAAAAAAAACGATCATCCCAGTCCATCTAAATTAATGAAATCTTTCCAAATAGTACTATATAATTCATCTGGTGAAATTATATTCATAACGCAATGATGCAGAAAAACTAAATATCGCAATGTCAGATTTTTCCAATACCGTGCAGCCCTAATAAGTAGTCCTCATAAAATCAGTACAAATCGGTACTTCGGTAGGCTGTGGCATTTAAACAATGCTCAATTGGTACCAAGTGTGGCATGAAAAAAGATCTACACAATTACAACACTAGTAGCCTTGTTGGTTGTATGCTCTCATGTTGTTGTTGGTTTTTTTAACGCCAATTTCTGAACATCATAATATAAATTGATTAAATTGCCTCTTCCTGATCTTCTGTCATCCAGAATTGGTGAGTGACTGTGCATTGTTGCCTCAGTTTGCCCTTAGATGACAGGAGTGTCACCAGAGAGCTCTTCCTCTGCTGCTGTAGCTCATCTGCTTCAAGGTTCAGTGTGTTTTCAGAGATGCTCCTCTGCAGAACTCAGTTTGATAATGAGTTATTTCATTTACTGTTACCTTTCTATTAACTCAAGCCAGTTTGAGTAATCTTCTACTGAGCTCTGGCATCAACAAGGCATTTTTTTTACACAGATCTTAAGCTCACTTTTTCCAGATCATTCTCTGTAAACCCTGGAGATGATTGAAAATCCAGCATTTAAAAAGAAACATTTAAACAAGCCTGTCTGGCACCAGCCACCATGTTTCATGTTCATTTGCAGACTGCCCTTGTCTCTATGCCTAAATGCATTGACTTCTTGTCATGTGATTGGTCAATTAGCCATTTACCGTAAGCAGTTGAACAGGTGTACTCAATCAAGTTGCTTGTGTTGTTGTTTTAAGTATACATGTTTAACATTTACAATCTTGACTTAATGTATCAACACATGCTTCAGTTGTGTGTCGCCAAAATTGTTGTTTTGCACTACAATGCCAATTACACACATACTTACTGAAAAAAAACAACTAATTTTAAGATTAATATATTTACTATTTAAAACGTTGTACAGCAGTTCATTCCAGTATCAACTTGTTCAAATTGGGTTTCCATTCATAAACTGAATGGCAATTATTTTGAATTGTAATAACATTAGTTTTGTCCGTTTTCAGTGTATTCACGCGTGCTGAAAAAGTCCTCTCAGGAGCTCTATGGCCTCATCTGTTATGCTGAACTCAGGAAGAAGGTTGGAGGATGTAAGTGTATCAGGCAAATGCTTTTCTTGATCAAGGGGGAACATTGTAAGTGATTGCACATGGGGACATTTTGAATGTAACATTCCTTCATGTATTCCTGTTCCTTCTAGTGATGGATGACAAAAACGTGGCCAAACTAAATGAGCTTATCCAACAGGGGTAAGTGTGTGAAATATCAGACAAAGATAAATTTCCGTAATACACAGTGATACTGATTTAGATCGTGTTTAATTTAAACATCTATTCTAGATTGTGATCAAATTGAGGCACAAATAAAATGTTGCTTCTGTATATTTTTTCAGGGCCACCACAGTGCGTTCCAAAGGCAGAAACCTGAGGATCAAAGCTCCCATGTGCCGCGCACTGAAGAAAATCTGCGACCCTGATGGTGTGTGTAATGGAGAGATTGCTTTATAGACTGTTAAGAGATTGATTTTTGTTTCGCGACTTAAACAGATTGAACGGTGTAAAAAGAGAAAGCTGACAAAATGGAGCACTGTGGGTATTTATGTGGACCGGGGCGGTGGATGAGTGTGCCATGGCTCCTCTCCAGGGTATTGGAGGAGTGGTTTTTCATGGTTTCCATGGTTTCAGGCTGTGGGACGGATTGGAAAATGTGTGGCAATTCAGATTTAGGCCACTGTCAGAATGATAGTCTTTTAGGCTTCATAGACTTTTCTCCTTTTTTTTTTTTTTTTAGGTGTGAGTGATGAGGAGGATCAGAAGCCTGTACGTTTACCCTTGAAGGTGGCTGTGGAACTTCAACCCCGGAGCAACCACTCATGGGCTCGGGTTCAGAGTCTAGCCTATAATCCTCGGCTCAGGTGAGCTTCACTAATGCACATATATGCCTAGGTGATTTAAAATCTTACACGCGTTTGGCTTATTTGTTGCTTTATTTTGTGATCTTGAAGACAACATTGTTGCAATCCTTTTTTTAGCCCTTTTATAATAATATAATTTATAATAGAGTTTTTAACTTCTGATTTCTTTTTTTTATTTGTCTTTTTGATTTAGCTTGTTTTTTACACTGGCATTATTCTTGTTTCTGTTTTCTTATATATAGTTAGATTTTTGTTTACAGTTTCATCTTAAATGTTGAATTAATTTATGGTAATTTGTTCTATTTTGGTTTTAAAGTAATGATATTAATGTTATTAATGTATTTTCTCTTATTTTCATATTTTATGCATTATTAATTCAACTTTAATCCATTTTCTTAATAAATGTTATTGATCTTACTGTGATAAACTATTTCGTGCTTGTTTTAATTAGTTTGACCTTGCAATTTGGGAAACAAAATCTTGATTTGCCAGTAAAATGTCTCTGGTGACATGTTGGACTTCCTCTATTTTGTCCGTTATAGGGAAAAAAAAAGTACTTGATACAGTAGGATCTGTCACGTGTTCATTTTCATTGCAACTTTAAAAGTAAAACAAATTTTGCAATGTTCACCCATTCATATGCTGCTGTTGTTGTTTTTTTTTAGGATGGTCATCGAATTGCACCGGAAGGTCTCCACTCTTATTGAATTCTTGAAGCAAAAGTGGGCCATCCAAGATCAGCGAATTGTATCCTTGCATTCAGATCTCAGCAAGCACAGTCAGAAGTTTACCTTCTTTCCTTTTTTCCTTCCTCATCTGTTTTTATGAGATACATTGTTATAGATCTGTTTGAAAAATGTCTCCATGCTACAGTACCCACACCTATTACAGAATTCCCCCTTAACCTGTCACGTCCAGCGCAAGAGCTTGGCAGAACGAGAAGCTCTTGAGGGCCTGGCCCTGTCTAGCGAGTCTGAGGACTTGTTCCTGTTTCCGGCAGAGAGCAGCACAGTTACTGCTTTGCCTGGTGTTGCTCGAGTCGTGCACTCAAAAGCTTCCTGCACAGTACATTGGCAGGAGAGTGGACGAGGACGCACGGGTATTAGAGACTTGCCTGCCGCTCACATTCTGGGAATTCAGCCTGCTAGAGGAAAATCTGGCAAGCCTGGGGCAGTAGGAGGAGACTCGAAAAGAACCGACGGACATCCCGTTGAAGGTTCTGATAGTAGTAGCACTTCAGCTGCAGGTTTAGAGACCAGTGCAAACCCAAACGTGAACACTACCTCTCCAGTCAGTCCAACCATCACTCCATCGCTGCCCATTGGACCTGAGGGAAATCCAGCAGGGTCTGCAGAGCAAGAGCCAGCAAGTCAGACTCAGACTGATGCTGGTGGGCGGGACAAACAAATTGAGACGGTCACTCAGGGAGACCCCGCCTCTTTAGAGGGCCGGACGGAGGAGCCTGGAACAGCAGAAGGGGTTGCGTCAGAAAAAGCACTGCCACAATCAGAAGCTCAAGGACGTGTTGAGGAAGTGGTCGGGACTGGACGATCTCCTCAACAGATCCGAGAGGAAGGCTGGAGCTCACAGGTCTCTGAGAACGTGACGCTGGCAGAACTCTACCTCATGCTGGGCAAGCCTGGGAAACTACAGCTGGAGTATGAATGGCAGCCCAAGCCAAATCCCCCCTCAGTTCTACCCAACTCTCAAAATGTGCTTCGGTGTCTCCTGAGACTCGTGTCATCAGAGGTCAACCCCAAACCTGTGAGACACTTTTTTGTTGTTATTGTTGCTCTTTTTGTGTAAACTTAAACTTGATTACTACAAATTCACAAGCCAACTACCAGGGTTTATATACACATTTTTACTACAAAAAAATCCATGACTTTTCCATGACTTTCAAGTAAATTTTCATGACCTAATGTTTCATGTAATGTCTACGTATATGTGGTAAATAAGAAAAATGCTAATTTGTTACAGCGTGTCGTAAAATACGCAGCAATCTATATCATTTAAATTTAGTTTTATATCTGTAAAATTTATTTAGATAAGGCTTACACAGCACTGATCATGTGAGATCATGTGATTGGCCAAAGACGGAAAAGAAGTGAAGACCACTAACCTATATTCTATGGAGCCAGATCAGTCTCAAAAATAATACATTCACAAAATATAATTCATACATCCACAACACGTCACATTTACAAAATTGTGAATTCAAAACATAATTTGTAAATACACAAATCCAGTTCGTGAATTCAAAACACGATTCAAAAACACAAATCCAATTCGTGAATTCAAATCCAATTCACTTGGTGTAAATATTTATGATATTTATGACTTTTTACTCGTGAATTCACAAATTGTATGTTGTATTTAAGAATCGTTTTGAATTTACAAATTGGGTTTTGTAAATGTGAATTGTGCTGTGCATGTATGAGCTTTGTTTTGTAAATGTATTATTTTTGACACTGATCTGGCTCCATAATGCTCAAGTATACAGATATTTCTGTATATTTCTTCCAAAAACTTTGTGGGTTTTTCTGTTTTTCCTAAACTTTTCCTGGAAAATAAATGTCAAAATTCCATGACTTTTTCAGGTTTTCCATGACCATATAAAGGCTCATGCAACACTGGGATGATTTTCATTCATGCTTATCATCAGTGTTTTTCAAAAGACATTTTTCAGCATTCATACCCAAGCAATTTATAACTGGTGATGAGCTGAGCAAACATGCAAAAATCACTCACTGAATCCAGATGGTGCTCAATGGAAAAACAGAAATACCCAGGTACACAAGGTGGCTCTACGTAACGTTACACTTCAGAAGAAGAATAGAGACAGCGCTTATGTGCTTTTAAAACTTTTCACTGTAAATTGGCAAGTAAAACATGGATAGTACAAATAGCAGCAGCAGCTCCAGCCTTCTTTGTCACTAGGAATGTGTGCTTGGCTAGACTGTTTTGTGCTTGAGCACCACCAAGTTATGTTTTACTGTAACTTCAACAGCTCCGGGCATGTGAACAAAAGTGTCAGTCTCATTGGTCATTTAATTTTTAATGCAGCACTTCGAACCTTAAAAAAAAAAAAAAAAAGACAGATTTTATGCTTTTATTTTTAAGGCTGCCATTTTGCACTTTGGTGTGCACTCTCACCTAATGTATTTTAATCTATGATATTTCTCCCTAATTCGCAGACCCCAGAGGTGTGTTCAGTTGGCACTTCACCACTCAAGTCAGGTCAAGAGGAGTCGTCCTTGACTCCTCCAGGCAGGACTCCAACTGGGGCCAACCGCAGTCCTAGCTGGGGTCGACAGCAGCATGCAGCACGCTCAAAAATTCTTCTGAACAATCCAGGTACACATAATTGTGTATTCTTTTAAGATTAAGTGTGTTGTTTCAGCGCTTCAATTTGGGACGTGGTCCATTTGTAAGGCCCTGTGAAAATTGAAATCTTTCCTTGTTTTTTTTCTCTTTTGATTTCTTGGGTTCTGTTTATTTCTGCTTTTAAACTTTTCTAGACTCAATTTTTTTCATTATCATTTAGAGTTTATGTGCTCTTGTCCTCGTACAGTGAAACCGCAGACAAATACCATGTGGTTGAGTTTGTTTGGTAAATGAAACCTTTCATTCAAACAGGCACTTTTTTAAAATGGTTTCTGGTTAAATAATTGCACGCTAGTTCTAATCAGTTTGACATTACTGTTAATTTTGGCATCCAGATTCTGTGACATTCTATGCTATTATACAGTTAATTTAGTTTTATGATTAAATACCATGATTTTGTCCACATTTTCTGCATCTCAAAAATCAAGGCACCTTTCAGCTTGCTTTTGGTTATCAGATAGTTGTGCCCCAAAATCATTGCATTACTTTTAGATGAACATGAAACTGGAATAAAATCATTACAATATTGAAACATGTAAACTTTAAAGCCACTGAGCATGTTTACATGGACACCTATACTCCCATTTTAATATGATTAAGGGTCTACCATGTAAACAGCGATTTTTGATAATCCGGCTAAAGTCATAATCGGACTAAGCAGAAATCAGATTAAGACGTGGAGTATGCCGATTTTAGTGGCATTATTGAAGTGCAGTACAGACATGTAAACACCTTAAACTATTACCATCATGTTGGACATTATGAAGTGCCTTGTCTTTGAAGTGACTTTGTGGCAGGGGCATGAATGAAAAGTTAGTGAATGAAATGTCAGAGGTGGCCTGTTGCTTGGGAATTGGTATCCGCCCTCGTCTGTTTGTACACAGTCTGAGAAATTACTTGCAGTAGAACTTGTCACAAAATTCAAAAAACGAAACAGCCCAAATCACATAAGGTGCCATGACGAGCATGAACTGTTGTTTCATAAAACGCCAGAGGAAACTAGCGTTGAATGGTGATGCAATGACATTAACTATCCATAACATGTAAAACGGGATCATTAAAGGAACATTCAAAAAGCAGCTCATGTAAACACCTTAATCATTATTATTGTCTTATTCACATTAAGGCAAATAATTTGATTACTGATGTCCATATAAACATAGTCACTGTAATGAATATACTCCCAACACCGCCTAAATTGTAATTTTCGCATATTAATACAGCAGCAACAGATAATAACTTAAAGTTCTTTGAAGCTTCAGACTTTATTAACTCTGTGTTGTAACAGTGCTGCTACTCTGCATCAATATGACAAGCTGGAATTAAATGGGCTTGTTCTCTACAGGTGGAAGGAACCTGCCGCGCTCTTTGCTGGCCTCCGGAGGAGACAGTGAAGGGTTTGCCGTCCCGACCACCCTGCCTCCTAACAGCTCCCGTCAGTCGCGGATGTTCTCCCCTAATAAGGAGGCAGAGCTCGCTTTTCGCCAACAGCTGGACTCCATCAGCGTGAGTCTTTCTGCCATTCAAAAATTGTTTTTATCTATATATTTTATTTTATGAAAGAAGTCAGTCAAAAGTACTGTAAAACATTATTACAATTGAAAGTATTTTCTATTTTAATAAACATTAAAGTGAATTTCTGTGATGGTAAAGCTAAATTTTTAGTATCGTCACAAATCTTGAGTGCCACAATCTTTCAGAAATCATTCATAAAATGAGAAACATTTATTATTAATGTTGAAAATGCTTTATTCTTGTGGAAACAGTTATTTTCAGGGTTGTGTAATGAATAATTTACAATATTTGTATCTAGATATAGATTTAAACATGTTTAAAACATTTTTGTAAAACAAAATTTCACTCCTAATTTATTTTAGGGCCTGTTTACTGAAATGTATTTTTTGGTGTGTGTGTGTTTGTGCTGACAACAAACATTACAACCATAGTATTTATATAGTCTTGCATGAAAAAATCTGGCATGGAAATATACAATTCCTTCATCATACACATTTTTCATCAACAGTTCTTTCCTCTAATTTTACTTTATTTTGCCTTCAGTCAGATATATTTTCAAAGCAGCGGAAAATAGGAAGGGGTCGTCCACTGAGGAAACCTCTGGTGGTTCAGGTAAGTCCTAATGTAGCAAAACAGAAATCAGAAGTGCAATTTCTGCTTTGCTTTATACTTTTGGATCTGTTTTCCTGTGGTTGTTGTAACATTCAGGTGCCAAATACTAACAGCTTGATTTATATGTATTTTGTTCACAGAGAACATTGCTGCCACGAACAGCAGGAGACACTTCGCCTCATGTGTGCTCCTTCTCCATCCTCTCAAATTCATCTGCTACAGGTGAAATGCCCAGACAAACACTTGTGCATACCTTTAAATGCACATTTATTCATGCATGTATGTTGCCACACTTAATGTCATTTACATAAATTAGAACACCAAGGCACTGTTTGTACCTGCTATTAAGATGCATTTTGGTTGACCGGATTCACCCATTCCCATTGACAGCTGGTGTATTAATGTGACACTTTTGTCATTTTCAACCTCTTTCTTAATTTCTTTGAGGGTTGAGTGTATGTAATATTGAAAGAGCAGTAAAAGCCCACACAAAGCAAGCACTTTCAACTTAAATATTAACCTAGGGTTACTCTGAGATAATCTTGGAAAAATTACCTTGGTGTAGGTATTGCAGAAGAACAATGGGAAGATATTTTAAAGATGGTCCACTCCTCCTCTATATGTGCCAGACACGGCCTAATGCAATGTAAGGTGCTCCATAGAGCCGATTTAACCAATGCCAAATTAGCAAAAAAAAAATTCCTGATAGAAGTGATGCCTGTCGTCGCTGTAAGCAGTCTCCTGCTAACCATCTCCATATGTTCTGGAGTTGCCCTCAATTGACAAATTTCTGGTCCAGTGTTTTTGATACATTAAATGAAGCTATTAACATTGTCTAAATCTAGACCAGGGGTCACCAATCTCGGTCCTGAAGGGCCGGTGTCCCTGCAGGGTTTAGTTCCAACTTGCCTCAACACACCTGCCTGGGTGTTTCAAGTATACCTAGGAAGACCTTGATTAGCTTGTTCAGGTGTGTTTGATTAGGGTTGCAGCTAAAATCTGCAGGACACCAGCCCTCCAGGAACAAGTTTGGTGACCCCGATCTAGACCCTTACCGCTTGACAGCCCCTTTTTGGTATTTCAGAGAGAGTTGACTTGACTGTTGCATCTCGCCAGGTTATTGCTTTTTCTACACTTTTAACTAGACGAGCCATTCTTATCACATGACATGTGGATCCTAGAAATCTTTAGCTAAGTTAAGATGCTTACTTGCAGGATCTTTCAAATCTTTTTACAAGACCTGGAACCCTGTTTTAGACTATATCAAAGGCTTACCGTTCAGTTGATATCAGCTCTAATACACAGTAAATAACTGGAAAGAGGACATATTGACTCCATAACGCAAACTTTTTTCTCTTTTTTTCCTTTTCTATTTTTTCTTTGTATTATTTTTTTATTATTATTTTTATAGTTATTTTTTTTACTCTTATTTTAAAACTTGCTAAATTATTGTTATTTTATAAATGACTTTCTTTCATCTTTAATTCATTTTTCTTATTTATTTTGTAGGGGATAGTGGGAAAATAAGAAAACTAAGACAGTCTGTAAATTTTACTATGTTGTATTGTATACTACTATGTATGGTCTTGTTAAACTAAAAAATAAATGTATGGTCTTGTTAAATTAAAAATATTTTATATATAAATTTATTAACACAAGAGAAAAACGATTGGCTTATTTTTGGCACTAATAGATACAAAGTGTTCTGGACACTGTGGGTTTGTATTAAATCAGGACTTTTTTTTTTTTTATATATATATATGACTTCAGACAGCAAAGTTTAAATTCCCTTTGACTAGCGTGATTAACGGCATAGTTCACCCAAAACTGAAAATTGTCATCATTTACTCATCCTTTACTGGTCACAAACCTGTTTGAGTTTCTTTTCTTTTTTTTATTGAACACAAAAGAGGTTATTTTAAAGAATGCTCAATGTAACCATTGACTCCCATAGTAATTGTTTTTCCTACTATGGATGTCAATGGTTACAGGTTTCTAACATTTCAAAATAATGTCTTGCGTGTTTAACAGGAAAAAAAAGCAAACTAATCATTTAACATGCTTCACTGAAGATAAAGTTTGGAGAGCATATTTGATGCATAAGAAGTTAAAATGCACACCTATACAAGTTCTTTACTAAAAGGAAATAGGCCTATGAACTTCTGTTTATTGCAATAAGTATATTACTATAAGTTATATCTATTCATTTAACCTAACAACTGTAATGCTTAAAACATCGATGTGCCCCGCGATCTCCCGTGCCCCATGCATCATTTCTCTTCTCACATGTTATAACGCTGGTGTGTGCGCACGTGCATCATCTCTACATGTAAACGTTGTAAAATCGTAAACAATCACTTGTGTTCGGTTCATGAGATCAGGTAGATTGGCGAGTACCGATCGAGTCATAAAATGTGATTATCGGCCAATACCGATCTCTAGCCGATTGATCGGAGCATCCCTTACAAATTGCTTTAGAACAAATTAAGGGCGAGTAGATGGATAGATTTCTCATTATTAGGTTCACTGTTCCTTTAATTGTCAAAATACATTAAAAAATGTTTTTTTTTTTTTTTAAATCACGCCATCTGTCTTAATCCAACATTTCTCTTTGTTTTGAATCTAGGCACTGGATCTTTTCGTCCAATACAAACACGTCTTGCCCCAAACCGCCAACTCTCCTCAAAAGCCTCATCCACTACTGGTAGTCCTGCACCTGTTACTCAGCTCTCCAGTAAGAATGGATAAAAGATGCATTTATCCACAAAACATTTGAAAACCTGCTACAGCCCTCAAATTTCTTTTGAACTTATTTCAGGTGCAATTGATCTGGCAGCAAAATCTGCAGGCATTATCCCTGGCAGCCCCTGTCGTGAAGTAGAGGCCCCTAGTATAGACAAGGCCATTGTGGAGTCTGAGGAGGCCATGGGCTCTGCACCTGCAGCACCTGAGATGGAGCCTGATATACTGGACCAGGAGCCTTCTGAGGTAAGAAACCACTTCCTACTCCTAAATCCTCCTCTAACTTTGGGTGCAGTTTATCATATCTTGGTCTCCGAGGTAGGGCTGCACGATATTGGAAAAATCTAACATTGCGATATTTTGTTACTCTGCGATACATATTGCGATTATGAATACAGTCACCAGATGACTTGAACATCTCTCTTTGGAAAGAATGAATAATTGTAGACTGATTGGGATGATTCTGCAGAAAAGTGTAACTGCATTAAATATAATAAACCATCTACAAGCATAGACCAATACAATAAAAAAAAAGATACAATTAAAATAAACAGTGCTTTATCGTTTTCCTAGCCTAAAGGTAACTTACAAAGGGCACAATTTCTTATGCCTCAATGGTTTTAAAATCATTATACAGTAAAAAAAACAAACATGAAAATGATGAATTATATTACAGACTCAACCTTGTATATCCTGCGATGTGACTATTGCAAATGATCACATTGCGATATTGATGATGAAAGGATATAATGTGCAGCCCTACTCTGAGTTTATTATAGTTTTGTTTTTATTTCGATACGGTTTTTAAAATTTTCTGTAAACTTCAGTTTAGCTTTAGTTAAGGTGCATCCTAAATCACATACTTATGCACTATTCTGCACCATTTTGTAGTATAGTGCAAGTAGTGCATTCATTCATTCATTTTCATTTCGGCTTAGTCCCTTTATTAATCTGGGGTCGCCACAGCGGAATGAACCGCCAACTTATCCAGCATATGTTTTACGCAGCGGATGCCCTTGCAGCTGCAACCCATCTCTGGGAAACATCCATACACACCCATACACTACGGACAATTTAGCTTACCCAATTCACCTATACCGCATGTCTTTGGACTTGTGGGGGAAACCGGAGCACCCGGAGGAAACCCACGCCAACACAGGGAGAACATGCAAACTCCACACAGAAACGCCAACTGGCGAGGCTCGAACCAGCGACCAGCGACCGTCGTGCTGTGAGGCGAACGTGCTACCCACTGCGCCACTGTGAGGCCCGCAAGTAGTGCATTCACACTCAAATATTCTTTTAACAGTGGTCCCTCGTTAAATCGCTGGAGTAACGTTCTAAAAATAACCTACAATAGAAATCTGCGAAGTAGTCAGCTTTATTTTTTGCAATTATTATAGATGTTTTAAGGCTGTAAAACCCCTCACTGCACACTTTATACACTTTTCTCAGACAGGCATTAATATTCACACTTTTCTCTCGTTTAAACACTTGCGTAATTTCTACCTTCCTTTAGCGTGTCTAGAAGTCCAACTTTTTGTGTGATGGTTAGCATCTTCCTCTGCCTTTTGGGTGCTACCGTGGGTGCCTTTGACGGTGCAGAATGTTTCGTCGACATTATGGGGTTTGTTGGGGAGAAAACTTGAAAAAATACAGTACAGCACTTCAGTGATCAAAGATTTATGTCAGTTTGGCAAGCTGAACGCATTCTGTACTATACAGGTGACACGGCACGGAGGAGATTGATTGACAATAGTCTACAGCCAATCTGGACGCAGAACACAATGCGTGAATCAGGACGGAGAACACAACGCGCTGAAAAAAAAGCATGTCAAAATGCAAAAAAAAAATCTGTGAAAGGTGAACCACGGATATAGCGAGGGACCACTGTATTCTAAAAACAACAAGTGCACTTTAAATACCCGGATGATGCACTTATTCAGCTGGTTAATATATATATTGGAGACTTCACGAACTCAACAGCCACTGCTTTGCTCGTGTAGCGGAAGGCGCACAGCTATCTGGCCCTGACATTATTTATTTTGGGTTGTGAAAGCAAAATCACTCATTTAGCAGAATTATGACACCTCCCGATGGTGAATGCGGTTATACTCATGGCAAGTACTATTTGGTAGTTTGGTCATTTATTTCACAAATTTAGCAACTGTCAAACATCATCAGGGAAATGGTTTGTATTTCCATTTAGTCAATTCTCGGTCTAGTTAAAAACTTCTGTTCCATTTAGGACAACACTAAATTCATATACTATGCTGTTGAGTGTGTAAGTGCATAGTGTGCCATTTAGGATGCAGTGTTAATTTTATTAATGGTTTTGCTAGTATTTATTATTTTTTTTTTTTAGCATTTATATTTTAGTTTAGTTTGTTTTAGTAATTATAGTTTTGTAGAGTTACCAGGACCCACGCAGTGTCAACTTGTTTAGTGTTTGCACAGCTTACATTAACTCTTGTGCAAACCTTTTAGTATTAAAAAGACATACAATTGCTATTTGAAAAGACACAGAAGCCAAAACCACACAAATGCAACAAACAATTAAGTAAAACTTTAAGAAACTTTTTATATTAAAAGGTCATGCATGTTATAACATGTTTTATATAGAAAAGATGCTTCTGTATATAATTAGAACTGATGTGTTTGTCTTTAAAAGCACGTCTACAGTCAGAGGTCAGTGCTTATTAATTGTGCTAATTATTATTTTCAGTTAGTTTTGCAGTGACTAATAGTTGTCAGGTTCATCTAGTTTTTTTTTTAATTTACTTTGAATTTTTTATTTTATTTCAGTTAACAAAAATGTTTTGTGTTAATAGTTTGTTAATATACTTAATAGTTTGGTTTTAGTTTTCGTTTACTAAAATAACCTTGATCTGTTCTATTGCAGAATGGTGTTTCTCCACCATCACCAGGAGGCGGAGAGTCTCTTTTGGCCCCACCCAGTGTTGCCTCCCTACTGGATATCTCTCTGCCGGGCCCCCCAGAGGAGTCTCTTCCTTCTGGAGAGCCACAAACTGAAATTAGTGACTCAATTATTGAGCTCGCTATCAACTCGCACTATGGTACGACTTGTGTGATTGAACTTTATTAGAGAAATGTCTCTTTCAGTGACAAAATTTTGCTTTATGCCTCATTCGACTGAACAGTAAGATTTGGTATGAGTCATTCTGATCAGGCTTGTGTTTCCACTGCCAACAGTTCCATTACTTGGTAGGCGTGGTGCACACTAGAAACTTGCAATCAACATCATTCTCGTTTGAAGAAAGTCAAATGGGGTGTTCACATATTGCATCTTTTCCGCACTCAAGTTTGTTTCAAATGTAGACGCGCCTGCTTTCCACATGATTAGAAACTACGTAAACAACAACGAAGGACATGTAGCAGATTTTGTTCTTGCTTCTGGGCATGTGGCTGTTATTATTACTACTACTACTACTACTACTACTACAATTATTACTATTATGTTACTATTATTATGGTGTCATGTTTTGGCTGTAAATTTAAAAATGGCGTTTTCAGTGTTGTAGTTCTTCTAGCTTGTTGCGCGCATAAGTAAAGATTCTCTGAAAACTAATCAGTGTTCAGCAGCGAGTCTAGCTATAGATTCATACCCAGCCCTATGTACTTTTGTGCCTGGTATCTGTATGAAAGTGTCCCGAAAAAAAGTGGTACAGTACGGTTCAGTATTAGGATACTTCTGTCAGTGGAAACAGAAATAAACACATACCACACTCAGTGGAAACAAGCTGTTAATTATAGCGACCCACTCACTTTATGGCTCACTTTCATCTCTTCTACAGGAGATGGATCATTGCTCTCACCTCCTAAGCTGAATGGGAGTGATAGATCTAAGCTCCTTCCCTCTTCATGTGACAGCTGGATGCCGTCCCCCACTCACGACCCTCAGTGGTACCCCAATGACTCTACTGATTCAAGCCTGGGCTGTCTCCTCTGTAAGCATCAAACACATCTCAGCTACGTCCCTTGTTTATTCTCAGTATGATGTAGACTAGTAATAGCAGGAAATAAAATTATAATATAATGGCTTTGTAACCATTTAAATGAAATTTCTTTACATTTATAGAAGGGTCAAGGATGCTTTGGTGTCCTTATTTAAATATACAAAATAATAAGAGATCATATACTTATACATATACTGTTTATTATTATTATTATTATTATTATTATTATTCTTCAAAGCAAATGCATGACGCATAAAAATAAGATTAAGATCAAATATTGATATTTCAGCAAAATTACCATTAATTAATTTTACAAATTAATTAACAAATTTAATTAATTAAAAAAAAATTACGTCAACAAATGCAAGTAGCTTAAACATAAATGAAAACACAGTTAGAAGCTAGTTGAGCACCTAACATAATGTATTTTAAAATAAAAAGGGTTCAAATTGATTAACACATTAAAAATATTCAAATTTAGTAGCCATTTTGCAACACAAGTGTTACATTTGTAACCACATTGCTGATCTAAAATGAGAAAAAAAAGTACAAACTAATTAAAATAACAATTCAAGTTAACTAGTTTTTCTGACAACTTCAAAAATAAAATAATAATAATAATGTTATTATTTTATCAAATGATTCTAGTTTTAAATATGCCTGATAAAAACTATTGTTACACTGCATGACATTGGGTAGTGTGTTCTGTAAATCATGGTCAAATGTATGATAATCATCATGATAATCAAAAAAGAAATTCGAGTGAACCACTATTTGCTATAACAGGTGGAATAATTATTCACGTGTCATTTGCAGTTTGGGTCGGTAATAAAGAGGCTCAGAATGGAATGTGGGTCATTGTAGGCAATCGTGCGGCAACTGATGGACAGAGCACTCAACTCTGCTCTTATCACAACTTGAATAAAGATTTAAGCTCATCGTGGTGCTACCGGTCTCTTTCCTGCATTAATAAGCTTTGATGGCAGCTTACCTTTTAGGGTGTTGCAGAGTTTCGAGAGAGAAAACCAAGAGTGATCCAATATTGTTAGCTATAATAGCAAGTCACATTGATTGTATATTTTGCGATATCTGAAAAAACTATTGTCTCAGTGTAATCTAGTTCTATTCTTGCCATTAAATCAAACACAGAAGAGAGACTTATGTGTTAATGTACTAAAATAGTTATCTTTTTTATGTTAAATTATTGCTTGTTGCATGAGAAAATAAATACATGCTCATCTATGCATCATGCGAGTGCAGTTCAGGTCACTGTATGTAAAACGGTTTGGGTCAAGTACGGAATGATATTAGTGCTGCTGTCAGGTGACGGGTCGGGGTTCTTTTAATTATTGTGGATGCAGGACGGGTGCGGCTATTTCAAAAAGGACCCATGCAGGACTTTGAAACAGGATGTTGTAATATATATTTAAATGAAGCGATATGATATTCAACTGAATTACTCAATCTTGAACACAAGCTTGGGATTCCAAATTTCCGTAGCCTTGTAAAATGTACGTGAATACCCAGTACAAATAATATGTATACACATGCCACTACATCTTCCAATGAATACTTTAAGGAACATTTTAAAAGAAAATGTTCACCTGTCTTTATTCTTACTGCAAACCTTCATCAGTCTCTGCACTGCTGACAAGCGCATCCTTTTTTCCTATTTACAGCAAGTCTGGCATCTCCTGATAAGACGAGAAGGACAGCCCTGCCCCCATCCAGTAGCACAGCCTTACTTGGGCCCAGTTTACTAGACAGCAACTCCCACGATTGTTTTCAGTCCCGTGGCCTGCCGGACGCAGCAGAGGTGAGAGGAAACAGAACATCCACAGCAGCTGTTTTCTAGCTTAATGTCATTTGATATGGCACATTATCGCCAGGTGCTCTTTTTTTCACATCCTGGAGATAAACAGGAAGTGTGGGTGTTTCAAAGGATGTATGCAAATTAAATGTGACATTCATCCATTTCTTTTATCATTGTTTTCACCAGGGGTGTGCATGACTAATGACTATTGGGGTGTGCATGACTATTTGATCTGCAATAATAAAACACTATTCAAATTGACAAATGTCACTTTGCTGGCAATAAAAGGAATCAATAATAATAATAAATAATAAAGCTTAAACACGAAAAGCTTGTTTATATCTTGATAGCTAGACACAGCCCAACTAGTATACGCTATACAAACATTTTTCAAAAGGTGTGCTACGATGTTGTCATGTGACTTGACCAGCACTGAATGTTAATACAGCACAACTGTTTAAATTGTGGCAGCACGGTGGTGCAGTGGGTAGCACAATCGCCTCACAGCAAGAAGGTCGCTGATTCGAGCCCCGACTGGGTCAGTTGAAGTTTCTGTGTAAAGTTTGCATGTTCTCCCCGTGTTGGCGTGGGTTTCCTCCAGGTGCTCCGGTTTCCCCCACAAGTCCAAAGAAATGCAGTATAGGTGAATTGGGTAAGCTAAATTGTCCCTAGTGTATGAGTGTGAATGGGTGTGTATGGATGTTTCCCAGTGATGGGTTGTAGCTGGAAGGGCATCCGCTGCATAAAACATATGCTGGAAAAGTTGGTGGTTCATTCCGCTGTGGCGACCCCAGATTAATAAAGGGACGAGAAGAAAATGAATGAAGCCGAAAAGAAAATGAGTAATGTTCAAATTGTTACCCAACAACTCATTTATTAATTCTCCTTCGGCTTAGTCTCTATTTCAGAGGTCGCCACAGCGGAATGAACTGCCAACTACTACAGCATATGTTTTACGTAGTGAATGCCCTTCCAGCTGCAACCCAGCACTGGGAAACACCCACCTACACTACAGCCAATTTAGTTTCTTCAATTCACCTATAGCACATCTTTGGACTGTAGGGGAAACTGGAGCACCCAGAGGAAACCCACGCCAACATGGGGAGATCATGCTAACTCCACACAGAAATGCCAACTGACCCAGCCGGGACATAATTCAAGGCTGTTAGTAACCATTCACCGTTTGACACACATTTGAACCAGCATTCCACATCTTGTATTCCTCATGGTAAGAAGTAAGGGAGAAGAGAAGATGCACGTATGAAAGGAATGGTTACCGATCTAATGTTGGAATCCAATGTTGCTGTTTCCAGATAAATGGCGTGACAGAGCCGCAAAGACGTTCGTTACTGTAAATATCAACACTGACAAAACTCGCTCAGTGAACTAGACTAAATCTATCAGATGCAGCGGCCTGATGCAAATAAACACAATAACATGCAACCCACTAGCCTATTTTGAGTAATTTATATGAACTGATATAACACAAAATAAAAATAAATAAACCTCTGAATGCAGGTTTATTGAAAAAATAAATAAATAAATATCCAGCATATGTTTTGCAAAGCAGATGTCCTTCCAGGTGCAACCCATCATTGGGAAACACCCATACACTCTCATTTACAGACATACACTATGGACAATTTTAGCTTACCCAATTCACCTATAGCGCATGTCTTTGGACTTGTGGGAGAAACCGGAGCCCCCGGAGGCAACAACTGCAACGCAGGGAGAATATGCAAACAATTCCAATAGACCCAGCCGAGGCTCGAACCAGTGACCTTCTTGCTGTGAGGCGACAGCGCTACACACTCCGCGCCACCCAGTTTAGTTGATATTATTATTATTATAAAAGTCTTGTATGCAATTATAAATAGATCTTGTTAAATTTTATCTTTAAATGACAGCTTTTTTTTCTTTATCATTTTTATATCCTATAATTAATTATAATTATGATAAGGTTATATAGGTTAATAACCTTCAACTCCAAACATTTCTGTTGTGGGGGGAAAAACTAAATCAATTTATGATTTTTGTGGGAAAATAAGTAGATAAAAAACATCTGGGATTTTTTCAAAAGGCCATATCGCCCAGCCCTAATTATGAGTTGTGTGGTCAAATGCAGCTTCTGCAGTGATGCGAGTTATATTTAGCAGATTCTGGGAAATATAGGTCATCCGGGTATTTCCTGCATACAGAAAATGTGTATACTATGCACGGCATACATACTGGATACTGCAGAAATAGTAAGAGTAGTATGATAGAATAGCATTTCGAACACAGCCACAGTGTCTTAAATGCAGCACTTATATGAGGCACTGCCAATGATGCGAGACACCAACGTAAGCAAGTCACACACATCTGTCAAGAAAAATCAAGGAGCATTATTGCATTGGAATTGAAATGCATTCTGTGTAAATGACCCCTTATTATAATAAGAAGAAGCCAACTTTCACCCTGTCATGTTAATATGCTCTATTTTCTTAACAAGAACATTTTAAACAATATAAGCAATAACCAAATGCTGACTTGTGTATATGTGGGTTCTGTCGACATAATAACTGGACACTGATAGGCTGTTTTACCTCACTAGGTGGATACCCAGCTGGCCTGTATGATGAGCGAGAGCAGCGTCGACTACATCGCCCGCTTCAATGACCTCGCGCAAGAACTGTCTGTCACAGAGACGACCCTCCCACCTCCTCATGGAGACTGATGCAGGAGGTGGAGTGTATTACTGCCCCGCCTCTTTCATATTGGACCGAAGAATGTTAACCAGAGTGTGACTGAGCTGTAGGAAGTGCAATAGACTGGCAGGGTCCACGACAGCCTTTGGGGCTCTAATGTGTGTTGATCAATCTGTGGCTGTTGTCTTATGAGTCACACCCAGGACACTTAAACAACAACAAAAACTCCAGTTTACAGCACGACCTCATGTATAGAAAACATAAGACCTGCCATATCGTCTGTATATCCGTCTTTTATTGTCTTTGTCTTTTGTTTGCATGCGTGTGCATGCATCTGTAAGTGGAGCCGCGGATTGTACGTGTGTTTTGTCTTTGTGATTTCTTTCAATTGTACAAAACACATTTTTGCGAAACCCTCTAAAGCCATAAGAGAGTGTGTGGACACACTCCGTGTATGAGACGCACTTTACTCTGACCTCACTATCTGATTGGGTTATTTTTATCTGAATGTTTGAGTTGGTGAAAGCCACACTACTAAAAGGGACAAGGGCTCTTTTTGTGAGATTACTATCATTACAGGGACTGAATATCTAACACACACTAAACAAAATGACTGATAACACAAATGCAGTGTAGTTGCATCAAAGGTAGGGTTGAACTTGTTACCTTAAATTTATTACGCTATTGTTCCCACAACACTAGGATTTTTGTTTCCTGCCGAATGAATATGAAGCCAATAAGTGGTAGATTCTGAAACTAAGTTTTCCAGACTTTCTAAGTGTGTGTGGGTGTGTGTACATAATTGTGAGTGTTTGCACAGATGTAAATATACAATAACAGAACCCAGTATTTACTGCTTTTGTAACATATTGTAAATGATTGTCATTTGGATTATTTATTGATAACTCAATGAGACAGTGTTTTTTGTTTGTTTAACAAGCCACATGCAGGCATTTAGGAGCTAATCTCCGCTGTTTTAAAGAGTTCTGTGTTGATAAAAGAGGGGTTTAACCCTGATGTGTATAAATAGAGCTACAACAAAACCACCTTGCGTCTGGTCAGTTTTAATTTAGTATCACTGAGATACTATTGAAGTTATTAATAATTTGCATTCACTTTTATTTGACATTTTTGTCTGTTAAAAAACTTTTCAACTTGGGTTTTTTGGGTTACGTTTTTCAGTTCATCTAATTGAAAGCCTAAAATTCCATTACAAATATTTTCAAGTAACTTTTTTTAATATATCATGGCTGAACAATATATCATTTCCACATGGACAATGCATCACAATGTGTGCATCCGCAAGTCACATTGCAAGATGTGCAATGTTCAGTCTTAATTATAGTTGACCAAGCACTACAGAATTTCATTTATTACTGTATTTATACGCAATTTAAACGATTTATGCAAAAAAATATATGTTTTTCTTACAATTTTTGTCTTGTTTCTAGTCCAAATATCGACATTTTGACGAAGCAAAAACAAGATTACTTTATTTACCCCATTGGAGTCAATTAGTTTGTTTTAAGGAAAAACTCGTAATTTTGGCTCATTTCTTCTGAAGGTGAAAACAATATTTTTATTGCTCTACAAATATTCGGATATTTGGACTAGAAACGAGACAAAGCAAAGTAAGAAACATTTTCACAATATCACATTTTTCCAATATTGTGCAGCCCTAATATATATATATATATAAAGTAGGGTTTCATAATATATCATTTGAGCATCGATATCGCAATGTGTGTGTCCGCAATAGTGATGTCGCAGAGTCAGGATTATAGATGACCAGAAACCACAGGTCATAACACATGAGATTTGTGGAGTCACTGCAGAATTGAACCATAATAGAGTGAAGGTTTATAATCTGCCTGTGTTTTTAGGGCCTGTGAGCATTTTAGTAGTGTATAAAGAGGTCTATTAAAGATTAATTTTAATAAATGATTATTATGATGAAGACTATGCAGCGTTATTTTACATTTGATTATTCAATTTCTGTTACCGAATACTGCTAGACTCTCTTCAGAAAACCATGAGGCATGGTTTATTTCACTTTAATATTTTGTTTAAGCACTGTATTTTGTTTATTATATGTATATAATAAATTACATAAAACATTTATATTTCACTATTATCCCATTAATCTAAACGAATGGCTTTACAAATAGAGCTATTTAAGTCATGTGGTGAAATTGTGTATATATAAAATGTCAAATTTTTTCAATATCCCGCAGCCCTAATATGTATAGTAGTCAACATTTGAAGTGGATCAAAAACATTTTTCAAAAAGACAAGAATGGGAAGCACTGTATTTTGTTTATTATATGTATATAATAAATTACATAAAACATTTATATTTCACTATTATCCCATTAATCTAAACGAATGGCTTTACAAATAGAGCTATTTAAGTCATGTGGTGAAATTGTGTATATATAAAATGTCAAATTTTTTCAATATCCCGCAGCCCTAATATGTATAGTAGTCAACATTTGAAGTGGATCAAAAACATTTTTCAAAAAGACAAGAATGGGTTTTATTTAATTATTTCAGGACAACTTTGATGGTGTTGATCCACTTCAAATGTTGACTACTGTGTGTGTGTGTGCGTGTGTGTGCGCGTGTTAATCTAATAAAATAGGCTTTTATAGCTTTTTAAGACCGCATAAACCAAAGTGTTCCTTTATTGTACATTATTTTAATGTTTACTCTTTGGATGCTGTAGAGGGCAAGATAACACTGCCCCTTCATAATCTAACTGGACAGCTGAAATCACGTGATGTTGTTGAGTTCCGGGTTCTACATTCAATCATATGGGTCAAAGCTTGAGGTAGGTAATGCTTCTTATTCCTGTCTGTTTATTCTATATATTTGCAAAACAGTGCAGACACAATGGCATTCACAGCTTGATCATTAGCCATAATGAGACATTAGAAACAGGTAGTGATGTTTTGGGAAAAGGTTGCACGCTACAATGAAACGTCTTGCTATTTAGGATAACTGCTTTCAATTAGTTACTGTACTAACTTATATATATCAGAATTAAGACATTTAACCACTAATTCCCTTATCGAAATTGTTATTTTAAAAATTATCTACGTAACGTTATCGTTATATTATTGTATATTTAATTGTTGTATTTTTAGCTTTCGTTTTATTTTTAAGGTTTTACTGAATCTGTCATTGATAAATCGATTTACTCACAATCTTATTTCCAAAATGTTCTATTCAGCTTTATTTTTATTGCAGGTTTAGTCAGTTTAATACTTAAATTTAAACTCGTGATGCCAAACTTTAGAGTAATAATGTGGATTTATTTTAACAATGCGTTTACTTGGTTGTTGCTAGATCAGATGCTGTTGCGGCCGGAAGTTAACGAGAATTATTTATTAAATTTTCCATTTATTGTATTTTATTAACGTCTATCCTAGCCACAACCTTAAACTCAACCGTCACAGTACTGTAAAAAATATTAATTATTGTTATTCAGTGTTACAAAAATTATCCAAAGTTATATTGATGTGCGTATCCGCAGCTGTATCCCATCTAGACTTTACCGTGTTTACTTCGCTTTACATCATTCGTTCGTTGATATCTGCAATAATTCGCTTTATGGGCGGTTTTTACTACTAGTGATCAGCTTGTTAATAAATAATTGCAGCTATGATTAACGTTAGCTAAAATTACTGCCTAGCAAAATATTATCCACACCACCATGTAGAAATCGTCGTTTAAGTTACATACAAAGCATGAATAAATGTCTTACCTGCGGTTTAACGTTATGAGGCAGGTGCTGTCAAAATTAAGTTCACTTGGGTGCTCCATATTTAAACAGGTTTCTTCAATCTGCAGTCAATTGCTCCAAACAAACATGTAATCTTCTGGGACGCCATTAAAAGAAACTAACGTTATCCACTTCCTTCGGAATTCTTGTGAAGGATGTGCAGGTAACTCTTATACATAAACGAGCTGTTTAAAAGGGCATCTATATACCGTATCCAGTGTATTTAGCATATTTACAACAGCTATTTTTGCTTTTGTGGACGCTTGTTTCTGGCCTGAACACAACAGGTGTTGGCCGTTAAATTGACCGCCGGTGGGCGGAGCTTATGATGCGGTTCTGTATAACTATTGGTCCATAGTTTTTCATTGTATACAAAATAGTGTCATATTTAAATATATCTGCATACAGTTCACATAACAAAGAAGCTGAATAAATAAATGTGTAACAAATAAATATAAATAATACCAAGCAATATTCTGTTTTCTTATAATAATGACAATGTTTTAGGTTATGAAAACATGATTTTACAAATACTAAGACAGTAAGTATAACAAAAGATAAAAAAGTAAAATTTTGATTTCTAATGTCATGACTGTTTTAATACATAATCTTATTTAAATTAGTTTTCAAGACGACATTTATAGTCTATAAAATGTAAAATTTCTGTATTTTTTTCTAAAATAACGATTTAAATGTTCATATTGAAGCAGAATTTCAGTTCATAAAAATATTTCAACACCGCTTGACAGTAAATTGTAGTAATTGTGTTTAAACTTTCATTCTATTAATGTAAAAAATAAAAAAATAGGGGAGACACTGGCACGCACACACACACACACACACACACACACACACACACACACACACACACACACACACACACACACACACACAATGGAACAAGTGACAATTCTTTTTCTTTGGATCACGATGTTAAAATTCAGAAATAGTTGCTTTATTCTGATTACATTTCAAATCTTGGTAATTTTGGGCGGCACGGTGGCTCAGCGGTTAGCACTGTTGCCTCACAGCTAGAAGGTCCCTGGTTAGAGTCCTGGCTGGGTCAGTTTCTGTGTGGAGTTTGCATGTTCTCCCCGTGTTGGCGTGGGTTTCCTCTGGGTGCTCCGGTTTCCCTTTACAGTCCAAAGACATGTGCTATAGGTCAATTGAATAAGCTAAATTGGACGTAGTGTATGAGTGTGTGAATGGGTGTGTATGGGTGTTTCCCAGTACTGGGTTGCAGCTGGAAGGGCATCCGCTGTGTAAAACATATGCTGGATAAGTTGGCAGTTCATTCTGCTGTGGCGACCTCAGATGAATAAAGGGACAAAGCCGAAGGAAAATTAATGAATGAATGAATGAATATCTAATTTCTGTATTTCTTATTGTGTTTAAACTTTCGTTATTTCTATTAATGTAAAAATGTGCCATTTTAACTTACTTTTTAACTTTATGTGCCAGTTCATACAAAAAGGTCTTGCAGTTCATATTAAAATATTCTGCAGGGAGAATTTATTTATTTATTCACTTCACTAGTGCATCTAAAAGGTCCAGGAGTTATTAACTTTACTTCAGAAGTTCATAGTAAAAATGTTCTGCTTGGAGAATTGGTTTCAATAAAGTTGCTATTTTTACCAAATATTGAATATTGTTTATTTCCCAGAGATGGGTTGCAGCTGGAAGGGCATCCGCTGCGTAAAACATATGCTGGTTAAGTTGGCAGTTCATTCCGCTGTGGTGACCCCAGATTAATAAAGGGACTAAGCCGAAAAGAAAATGAATGAATGAATGAATGAATATTGTTTACGTTTCTGTCTCTCATGCAAACAATATGCTCATTTACCTCAAGGTCAGTGGTTTCCACACAGAATGCCACAACATTACCCTTAGATAATGAAGCTGGTATGAGATACGTTTTAATAAATCAATATATGTCGATATCTCTGCATCTGTGCACAGACATATGGAGCGTGTGGTAGGTGTAGGCATTGGGCCGCTGGCTGCTGGGACTGTCGGTCTGCTGATTTTGCTGAAGGTGATCCAGAGATTGAGACGCAGACCCAACATCCAGGATAAAGTGGTGGTGATCACCGGTGCCAGCTCAGGCCTGGGCAAAGGTTACATACCCATAAACACATTTATAATGCTGATTAGAGCTAAACAATATATTGTTTGAGCATTGATATCGCAATGTGTGTATCTGCAATAGTCACATCGCAGGATTAGATTATTTATTAAATATTAAAAGATAAAGATATTATGAAATATTATTATTATTTTTATGACCATGAGGGGAGCCACGGTGGCTCAGTGGTTAGCACTGTCGCCTCACAGCAAGATGGTCGCTGGTTCGAGTCCCAGCTGGGTCAGTTGGCATTTCTGTGTGGAGTTTGCATGTTCTCCCCGTAATTGCGCGGGTTTCCTCCAGGTGCTCCGGTTTCCCCCACAGTCCAAAGACATGCGCTATAGGTGAACTGAATAAGCTAAATTGTCCATAGTGTATGTGTGTGAATGTGAGAGTGTATGGGTGTTTCCTAGTACTGGGTTGGAAGGACATCCGCTGCATAAAACATATCCTGGATAAGTTGGCAGTTCATTTCGCGGTGGCTACCCCTGATTAATAAACGGACTAAGCCGAAGAAAAATGAATGAATAAATGATGACCATGACATTTTACATTTGATTGTTACATTTCTGTAGATGAATCCTGTTAGACTCCCAAAAAAACATAAAGGACTGTTTATTTATTTAATTTCGCTTTTTATTATTTTAATTTGTTAATTTATTATAATTTATGCAGATGCACTGCATAGAAAAAGTCTTGATCACCCCAGTCGATCTAAATGAATGAAATCTTTCCAGATAGAGCTAATTATAGTCGTATTGCAATATATATTGCAGCAAAACAAAGTATCTTAATGTCAGATTTTTCCAATATCCTGCAGCCCTAATGCTGATCATAATGTCATATCAATGCTATTTGACTTTGTTTGTTGAATTGTTGGTCTAATGTCACAATCTGTCACCTCAGAGTGTGCGCGGGTCTTCCATGCAGCAGGGGCCCGACTGATCCTGTGTGGACGGGACCAGAGGAGACTGCAGGAGGTCGTGGAGGAGCTGGGAAACAAAACCTATGGCAAGACACAGGTTAAAACATTAAATTTCGTACTCACCTATTTGACTTATTTATTGTGGTGGACAGTAACTACACTTACCCGGATACAATTGAAAATGATGCCTGTGTCTAAGAATGCTTCTTGTTCACTCTATCTTTTCAATAGTTTCCCAAAAGTTGGTCCATCCACACTGAAATGGCTGTTTCAATATGTAGAGATAGATAGCACCATTTTCTTTAATGGACCGACAGTGCAGTGGAGTTGTGAGTAACACAGGATTAAGTTATAAAGTTGCAAAAGCCAATGAGTATATAGACTGGGGGGTGGCATGGTGGCTCAGTGGTTAGCACTGTCACCTCACAGCAAGAATGTCGCTGGTTCGAGTTCCAGCTGGGTCAGTTGACGTTTCTGTGGGGAGTTTGCATGTTCTCCCCATGTTTGCGTGGGTTTCCTCTGGGTGCTCTGGTTTCTCCACAGTCCATTGGGTAAACAGAATTGATTGTTGTGTGTGAGTGTGTATGGGTGTTTCCCAGTACTGGGTTGTGGCTGGAAGGGCATCCGCTGTGTAAAAGATATGCCGGAATAGTTGGCGGTTCATTCCGCTGTGGCAACCCCTTAAATACAAGGGACTAAGCCAAAGGAAAATAAATGAATGAATATGAACTGGGAGATGTGCCAAATAACAGCTCTGAGTGTACATTCTGCGTCCTTTGAAGAAAAGAAATCTGCCGCATGTCCAATTTGACTTTCAAATAAAAAACAATATGCAGATTTCAAAGCACTTCACAGCACTTTTAAAATCACTCACTGGGAAAGAAACTCAACACAGTAATAGTAATAATTGAAATGTCATTTATTTACATTACTAGACAAAAAATGTCTAGTCTGTTAACTGATTTGCTTATTTTCTATTTTTCAGACTTACACTCCCTGCACCGTCACCTTTGACCTGTCGAACACGTCTGTGGTTTGCAATGCCGCCGAGGAGATTTTGAAGTGCCACGGCCACGTTGACGTTCTCATCAACAATGCTGGCGTTAGTTACCGCGGCAACATCCTGGACACCCACGTCTCAGTTCAGCGTGAGGTCATGGAGACCAACTACTTCGGTCCTGTTGCTCTGACACAAGGTGAGTGAAGGAGATCCATGAAAAGACACAGGATATAGACTACATGCAATATAAACTCACTGGCCACTTTATTAGGTACACCTTACTAGTACCGGGTTGGACCCCCTTTTGTCTTCAGAACTGCCTTAATCCTTCGTGGCATAGATTCAACAAGGTACTGGAAATATTCCTCAGAGATATTGGTCCATATTGACATGATAGCATCATGCAGTTGCTGCAGATTTGTTGGCTGCAAATCCATGATGCGAATCTCCTGTTCCACCACATCCCAAAGGTGCTCTATTGGATTGAGATCTGGTGACTATGGAGGCCATTTGATTATATTGTCATGTTCAAGAAACCAGTCTGAGATGATTCGTGCTTTATAACATAGTGCTTTATCCTGCTGGAAGTAGCCATCAGAAGATGGGTACACTGGTCATAAAGGCATGAACATGGTCAGCAACAATACTCAGGTAGGCTGTGGTGTTGACACAATGCTCAATTAGTACTAATGGGCCTAAAGTGTGCCAAGGAAATATCCCCCACACCATTACACTACCACCACCAGCCTGAACCATTGATACAAGGCAGGACGGATCCATGCTTTCATGTTGTTGATGCCAAATTCTGACCCTACCATCCGAATGTCGCAGCAGAAATTGAGACTCATCAGACCAGGCAACGTTTCTCCAATCTTCTTTTGTCCAATTTTGGTGAGCCTGTGCAAATTGTAGCCTCAGTTTCCTGTTCTTAGCTGACAGGAGTGACACCCGGTGTGGTCTTCTGCTGCTGTAGCCCATCCACCTCAAGGTTGGACGTGTTGTGCATTCAGAGATGCTCTTCTGTATACCTCGGTTGTAACGAGTGGTTATTTGAGTTACTGTTGCCTTTCTATCAGCTCAAACCAGTCTGGCCATTCTCCTCTAACTTCTGACAACAACAAGGTATTTGCGCCCACAGAACTGCCGCTCATTGGATATTTTCTCTTTTTCAAACCATTCTCTGTAAACCCTAGAGATGGGTGTGCATGAAAATTCATCAGTTTCTGAAATACTCAGACCAGCCCATCTGGCACCAACCATGCCACGTTCAAAGTCACTTAAATCACCTTTCTTCCCCATTCTGATGCTCGGTTTGAACTGCAGCAGATCGTCTTGACCATATCTACATGCCTAAATGCATTGAGTTGCTGCCATGTGATTGGCTGATAAGAAATTTGCATTAACGAGCAGTTGGACAGGTGTACCTAATAAAGTGGCCGGTGAGTGTATATTCACACCCACTTTCACTCAAAAAGCTTTAAAGTGACAAAGTTTCCTCTCATCTTTCCCCAAAGACATCTTCTGTATTCACCATTGCTGATTAATTTGATTTAATAATTTGTTTTAGTGTTAAACTGTATTACAAATAGAAAAATAACTTAAGAAAACATACATTTAAATAATTTTTATTTATATTTATGGCACATGATCTTTCAGAAAAAAATTCTTATTAGATTTAATATTTCATATAATATTATTTAATATTACAATCAATTCAAAGAGTCAAACAATAAAATAAATATTTGTTGGAACTGTGATTTATTTTTGTTTTTCAGGATTTGTTTTAATTAATAGAATGTTCAAACAACAACTTTAAATATATATTTGTAAAATTGAAGGTATAAACATTTATATTTATTTAACATTTATTGTTTTCTATAGTTCAAAACGTCCTGAAACCTGTTTCGTGTTGCTGAAAATGTTTTGATGTAACGGTAATAACTTATTTTTACTGACACAATGCTAGTATCTTTTTACATTGTAGTGTCTTTAAATAAATACATAATTGAAAAGATATAAAACCTTATATCATAATAACACAATATAAAGTTGCTTTACATTTTTGTTTTGTCCTGTCCAGCCATACTTCCGTCGATGGTAGACCGAGGCAGTGGCCATATTGTCGTCATTAGCAGCGTGCAGGGAAAGATCTCAATACCCTACAGATCTGCATGTGAGTATATGGTCTATATACAACATAAGGCATTTACATGACGGGATTCAATGATTCTTCTTCACGAGTAAGAATGTGGTTGGGCTTGTTTGACTATCTGTAATATCTGTGTTTTCTGTCAGATGCTGCATCTAAGCATGCGATGCAGGCCTACTATGACTGTTTGCGGGCGGAGGTTGACAGTTTGGGCTTGCATGTGTCAGTCCTCAGCCCAGGCTACGTCAGAACTAACATGTCCATTAATGCAGTCACAGGCAACGGATCCAAATATGGAGGTGAGAGTCTATTGTTCTTGTCAATCAAACTCTGAAATGTATTTGCAGTACTTGTCTATCTTTTTCCGCACATGGCATTAAAGAATAAGGTCAATAGCATCATCTACCATTAAAACACTAGCCTAGAGCACCTTCAGCTGTAAAATAATACTAGCCTAGAGTGCCATCTGCTGTTAAAAACTAGCCTAGAGCACCATCTGCTGTTAAAAACTAGTCTAGAGCGCCATTTGCTGTTAAAAACTAGCCAATAGTGCCATCTGCAGTTAAACACTAGCCTAGAGCACCTTCTGCTGTAAAATAGTACTAGCCTAGAGTGCCATCTGCTGTTAAAAACTAGCCTAGAGCACCATTTTCTGTTAAAAACTAGCCTATAGCGCCATCTGCAGTTAAACACTAGCCTAGAGCACCTTGTGCTGTAAAAAAATACTAGCCTAGATGGCCATCTGCTGTTAAAAACTAGCCTAGAGCGCTACCTGCAGTTAAAAACTAGCCTAGAGCACCATCTGCAGTTAAACACTAGCCTAGAACACCACCTGCAGGTAAACACTTGCCTAGAACACCATCTGCTGTTAAAAACTAGCCTAGAGCACCATCTGCAGTTAAACACTAGCCTAGAACACTATCTGCAGTTAAACACTAGCCTAGAGCGCCATCTTCTGTTAAAAACTAGCCTAGAGCACCATCTGCAGTTAAACACTAGCCTAGCGCGCCATCTGCTGTTGAAAACTAGCCTAGAGTGCCATCTGCTGTTGAAAACTAGCCTAGAACACCATCTGCAGTTAAACACTAGCCTAGTGCACCATCTGCAGTTTAAAAACTAGCCTAGAGCACCATCTGCTGTTAAAAACTAGCCTAGAGCACCATCTGCAGTTAAACACTAGCCTAGAGCGCCATCTGCAGTTTAAAAACTAGCCTAGAACACCATCTGCTGTTGAAAACTAGCCTAGAGCACCATCTACTGTTAAAAACTAGCCTAGAGCGCCATCTGCAGTTTAA
>CAIGQW010055694.1:3678791-3712623 GCA_903798125.1 Danio choprae | reverse complement strand
AGCCTACATCATTATCTGCTGTTAAACACTAGCCTAGAACACCATCTGCTGTTAAAAACTATCCTATAGCGCCATCTGCCATAAAAAAAACTAGCCTAGAGCGCTGTCTGCTGTTAAAAACTAGCCTATAGCGCCATCTGCCTTAAAAAAACTAGCCTAGACCACCATCTGCTGTTAAAAACAAGCCTAGAGCACCATCTGCTGTTAAAAACTAGCCTATAGCGCCATCTGCCTTAAAAGAAATTGCCTAGAGCACCATCTGCTGTTAAAAACAAGCCCAGAGCACCGTCTGCTGTTAAAAACTAGCCTATAGCGCAATCTGCCATAAAAAAACTAGGCTAGAGTGCCATCTTCTGTTAAAACTAGCCTATAGCTCCATCTGTCATTAAAAAATTAGCCTAGAGCACCATCTGCTGCTAAAAGCTAGCCTAGAGTACTATCTGCTGTTAAAAAAAACTAGCTCAGGGCACCATTTGCTGTTCAAATTAGCCAAGAGCTCCATCTGCTGTTAAAAACTAAACTTGCAATCAATTCAAGAAAGAATAGCAATCGATTTTGAAAGTCTCAGAGTTTCTTAAACTATTTTTTAACCCACTCTAGTATCTATGGCCAAACCTATTTTAAGTTCCTTCAGATTACTTTCTCTTTATATTCCCATATTTGTATATATATTTATATTTGTCTGTAAAATTGCCTTATGAAGACGTGTTTAAAGTTTTAGGGTTAGTCATGTTTTCCCTATATAATTAATGGCTTAACTGTGGAGAATAATGACATATCACTGTACCCACTACCCAGTTTCTAAAAACACTACACTGTTAGTTTACATTAACAGAAGTAACTCTCATAACTCATAGGAAGAAGCTGCATAAGTGTTTAGTAATGTTTTTTTGTTTTGCGTATGTGTGTTTTTGGTCTAAAGTAATGGACAAAACCACAGCAACGGGGGCAGATCCAGTGGATGTGGCAAATGATATTCTGAAGGCTGTCTGTCAGAAAAAGAAAGACGTGGTTATGGCTGGACTGGGGCCGACTGCAGCCATATATCTGCGCACACTCTGGCCTGCTCTCTACTTCAGAGTGATGGCTTCACGAGCCAGAAAACAGACAGGGAAAGAAGAATAAAAGTCGATTTCAGGATCGAAAAGTTGATTTTTGTTTTTGTCTAAAAGGTTGAATGTATTTGATAAATAATTACAAATGGACTAAATCCTCTTTGATCTGTAAAGAAAACAGTCAATAGCTGGGTTTACATTGCACCATGTTAATATTGAACAATTGCATAAGAAGCAAGTGATCCAAATGCCCAATTTCAAATAAAAAATTCGCAAAACATTTATTAAAATAAATAATAAATAGAAATATTAAAATATTAAATTTTATAATTTTATAAATATTAAAATAAATAGATAAATTACAGTTGCTTGAGGTGGTTTTGGATTTTCAAATAATGGGAATAAATGCATTTGCAGAATATACTCTATATACGTACGTTAAATTACACCCATGTGACTCCATTATGTTTGCCTTGTTTACTGTTGGTTGTTAGGTTACCAATACTACAGTCAGCCACTCTAACAAATGGATGGAAATGCACCCATCAATTTAAACCTTAAAGTCCCCATGAACTGGAAGCTGTGACCATAATTTTTTCGTATTGTGACGCATTTCCTAGAGAAACAGAGTATTAAATGAGAAAACAGTGGGCGTGGCTTGTTTTTTCTACTGCAAGCTGATTGGATGGAGTAAAGTAGGCATTTCATTCAGAAAGATTGGGAAAAGGGTTTAGGGAGAGTATTACAACCTAACAGACACCTCCTCCTCACCATTTCTGTTTGTTGTAAACACTGACAGTTGAAGCGACGTGGTTAATAGCCACGCCCAATTCCTCAGACAGACGTAATCTGACAATTTAACCGAAAACAAACAGGAAGTGCATTTTTTTAGATTTCAATTAAAGATCAGAAGGGCAAACTATTTTTTTTCTTAATGACGAGCACAGATGAATTGTTCACCACAAAACTAGCAATGTGAGCTAACAAAACCATATGGTTAGTTTTGATTTCTTGGGGACCCTGACATTAACCCTGACTCCACTTCCATCCAATTGATGGAAACGCACCTACCCATTTAAACCCTAACCCTGACTCCATTATGTTTGCCTTGTTTACTGTTGGTTGCTAGGTTACCAATACTACAGTCAGCCACTCTAACAAATTGATGAAAATTCACATTTGGGATTTAGTTTTTTCTGAAACTTTGAAAGATTTGCTTGAAAACCCGGCTAAAGACCAGCATCAATGACCAGTTTGTAAGACAAGCAGAACAAACTCCTCTAATACAAAATACGAATTGTATTGTATCTGTGTATTGTATCAAAACTATTTTTCTGACTGAATCAAATTAAATTTAATAAAGTGATTTTAGATACACAGAGAGCATATTAAATGCAAATGAATAATGTTCCATCGTTCCATCCATTTACATATATTGTTAAAAAAAGTTTATTGTTAAAAAAAGTTTATATTGTTAAAGTTTTGTGCAGGTAAACCTCACTTCTCTGACCTCTAAACGTGCTCTAGCGACCGACGCTAGAGGCCATGGTCTTTAGCCTCCTTGTTAGAACAACCGACTCTCATGCAAAGAATCACTGGTTCGATCCCAGCTCAGAATCGGATGGGTGCAGTAGGACCAGTGGGTTACATATATAAAAGAAAACATGATCATACTAAATTTATTTTAAAATCTTGCTGACACAGAAAAATCCTATATATCTTTAAGTCTTTAGTTAACCCTAACAATTAATTTGTATTTTGTGGCTCCACCGAGATCCTTAAAATCATTAAATGGAGTATGAATCTTATTGTTTTTTTAAGAAGTACACAAACTGTTGTTATACCAAATCATACTTCAGTGGATGTTTTCTGTAAATCAGGTTTAAAGTGTACAATAGCAATTCATTTTTGTTCTGAAAAAATAAAACTGAACAGGACATGTGGTGGTTTGAAGCGGCATTACACATGCTTGATATCCCCTTTTCATCTTTGACCCATTTACATTGTCCTGAATTAAATGGCGTCTTAATTTATTCAGTACTTATTAACCCTGGTTAATTATTAACTAAATTTTCCACTCCACACACCTTGTTGGACTTGGCAAATGTGCATGTCACCTACAGTTGTAAACCAAGTCATATTTCTCTTTCCAGTTCCCCTTTGTTTATCACTCATTATAACCCCTAAATCTAACAAAGTTTACTTATTATTATTATTAATATTATTATTATTATTATTATTATACTACGGGGATGTTGAATGCTTGATTCTGATTGGATGATGAACATTCTGTGCAGTTATTAACAGATAAACACATGGCTTAAATCTTGACTGCATTACACTTATTTTAAATCCTACAATAGTCAAAAATCTAATCAAAACAAAAGGCTTTGGATGAGATGCGTAAGAAACTAGTCCTACACATACACTACCTGACAAAAGTCTTGTCGTCGATCCCAGTTGTAAGAGCAACAAATAATAACTTGACTTCTAGTTGATCATTTGGAAAAATGGCAGAAGGTAGATTTCTCTGATGAATCATCTGTTGAACTGCATCCCAATCATCACAAATACTGCAGAAGACCTATTGGAACCCGCATGGACCCAAGATTCTCACAGAAATCAGTCAAGTTTGATGAAGGAAAAATCATGGTTTGGGGTTACATTCAGTATGTGTGCAAGAGATCTGCAGAGTGGATGGCAACATCAACAGCCTGAGGTATCAAGACATTTGTGCTGCCCATTACATTACAAACAACAGGAGAGGGCAAATTCTTCAGCAGGATAGCGCTCCTTCTCATACTTCAGCCTCCACATCAAAGTTCCTGAAAGCAAAGAAAATCCAGGTGCTCCAGGATTGGCCAGCCCAGTCACCAGACATGAACATTATTGAGCATGTCTGGGGTAAGATGAAGGAGGAGGCATTGACGATGAATCCAAAGAATCTTGATGAACACTGGGAGTCCTGTTTTGTCAGGTAGTGTACAGTAGGAACAGTTTGAGTACATAAACCTGATAATTATTTTCAAATACAACATCTGAACAGAATAATTTGAATAATAAGCAGTCCATTGAATTATTAGAAAATAATCAGCTTGGAGTCATGGCTAGACATATGCCCATATTCAATAATTCAATATATCATGATAGTTAAGATTCACAATACTAATATCCTGGCCACTTCAAAATACCATCAATAATTATTTATTATTTAAACTTTTTAGAATGCTTATTAAGATTATTCAAGTGTTGTATTAGTGGTTGTTTATCACAGCAGCAAATGTGTAAATAATAGGTGATTTAATTTGAAACATTACCATATTCACATGTTAATTTACCCTACGACATTGAAAATTATGTGACTATTCATAGGCCTTTTGTTCGTGTGCATTGTACATTGAGGCTCCATTTGTAAACATCAGTTAATTTAACTGAAGTCAATGTAATGACCACTACAAAAGCATTTAATAATCTTAGCTGATGTTCATTTCTTAGTTAATGCCTGACAACACATTAGCATCAAAATTCATAATCATTTAATGGATTTAATAACTAATAAACTAAATACAGTTGCAATTATTTTAATTAACATATAATTATGTGAGGCAATATCTCACTGCTGATTTTAATCCATTAGCTTCATGTTAATGTAGTTAAAACTAGTAACTAATGTTTACTAACAAGATTTTATCAAAGTGATACCTACTGTACTTTATCGTCCTGTTGAAATTGAATTTGGTTGAAACATTCGTTTACTCTAAACATGTACAGCATATACAGTAAATCAATACACTATGTTAAACCTTTTAAAACCTTTTTTGCAGCTTAGGTCAATATCGTGAATATATCGTATACCATGATAAAAGCTTCAGCATTTAAATCGCATAAAGAAACTTTGATACCAGCAGAAGTCTACACTGTAAAAAATCCCTAAATTTGCAGTTTTCCGGATTTTGTGATTCATGTTTTTATTTTTCCACATTTATTTATGCTTCTGAATTGGCATTATGAGACATTGATCATTCTTCCAACAACTTTTAAGCTTGAAAAGTTCAAAAAAGGGACTTTTATTAACAATTTTAATAGTTTAAAGCATAGGTCGCAAACTGGATTCCTGGAAGGCTGCAGCTCTGTACAGTTTTGCTTTAACCTTAATCAAACACAGCTGATCCAACTAATCAAAGTGTTCAAGACTACCAGAGACTATTAAGCAGGTGTGATTTGGAGCTGGTTGGAGCTAAACTGTGCAGAGCTGAGGTCCTCCAGGAATTGGGTTTGAGACCATTGGTTTAAAGTGATATATCGTCTGGGTTGGTGTTGTATATTACAGTACAAAAACCGCCATAGTAAAAAAAAAAACTGCCTTCTGTTATTTCTCTATATATTATTTCTTGTACACTACATTAATTCAAACTACTGAAATGTCAATAAAAGTCACTTTTGTTAAACTGTAGAATATTCAACATCAAAAGTCGACAGAGCAGAGATCAACATCCCATAATGCAATTCACAACCGTAAATAAACAGAAAACACTCACGAAATACAGACAAATGTTAATTAACAGATATTTTTTACAGTCTGGACATGGCTGCATACCACCTCGTGTGTGTATTCTTTGTCTAATAATTCAACGATCTACTCCTTACTTAACATTTAATGCTTTATGTTTGCTTTAATAACATTCTCGCCTGATCTGTATTACTTCACTGTCTCCATGGTAACGAAAAAACTATTGAAAAAATATGTTGAGCATCACTGCAAAGGAGCGTATCATGATAATCTGGTTATGAGATGCTCATGACTCATTTATCCGTCTGTAAGAGCGCACCACATATATGCAGCTCTGGATGGAAACACTAATTATAAACTGTGGATTCCCTGACATAGAGGGAGATATTCATTTAGGACAGTGTTTCCCAACCCTGTTCCTGAAGGCACACCAACAGTACACATTTTCAACCTCTCCCTAATCAAACACACCTGAATCAACTCAGCAGAACAGACTCCAAAACCTGAAGTGAATGGGTCGGATAAGGGAGACATCCAAAATATGTACTGTTGGTGTGCCTCCAGGAACAGGGTTGGGAAACACTGCTTTAGGAGACTCGCATTTGTGACCCTGGACTTCTGTTGCACAGGTATGTTTTTGGCAATATCCAAAAATACATGGTATGGGGTCAGTAAAGAGAAGTAAAGATAATGTTCCATGAAGACACTTTGTAAATTTCCTACCATAAATATATCTAAACTCTTATTTTGTCAGTAATGTGCATTGCTAAGAGCTTATTTGTACAACTTTAAAGGTGATTTTCACAGTATTTTGCTTTTCTTGAACACTCAGATTGCAGAATTTTAATAGTTGCATCTCAAATAAATATTGTCTTATCCCAGCCAACCAAACATCCACAGGAAGTTATTCAACTTTCATGTTATGTACAAATCTCAATATTGAAAAAACAAAAATGTACGTTCATGACTGGTTTTGTGGTCCGGGGTCCCATTTGTGCATTAATAAGGATCTATTATGCAAAATTCAATTTTATAAGGGGTTTAAACACAACTGTGTGGCAACAGTCTGTGAATATAAGCAGTTTAATAGCTTTTTATAATCACGCTTGATAAAAACAGAAGCAGAAGCACTTTGATTGACATTCTCCCATTGTACATGTCATCAGAGGGGGAAACCCCCGCCCATTAGTGACACTCTCTCCCTCATTAGCATAGGATGTTAGTCTTGTTTCTGAATCTGCCACTATGCTGACACATAGACATTTGTAGCTCCTCCCTCTTTTGAAAAGAGCACGATCGCATTAGAATTTAAAGCGACAGTCACCAAAACGGCACAATTAGGATCGCGTATAGCTACTTGTGGTTTTGACCCGCCACCTAATGGACTGCACTATATATGTACGGTTCAGTTTTACTTTCGTTTTTTTCTCAGCATTCACATCCATATTATTTCTGTGGCTGATTTAAACGTTGAAATATGTCCGTAATATGTCTCTATTTACACCAAAGCTCTATTTTTGATTATTTTCAGATTTACACCACCTGTATTTTGTTGTACAAACACTTTTTCGTGGCTTACACGCTATGCTGGTGGTGTAACAAATATAAGTTGCTAATATTCGATTCAAAATGTCTCATTTAATAGATTTTCCTCATATGCGTATTCATTTTTGTAAAAAAAAAAAAATATATGTACATTAGTAGAATTTTACTGCTGAGTGAATTGAACATGTTAAAGTAAATGTAAATAAATACATACTTTTCCCCTCTTTGTTGTAGTTGTACCAAAAAGAAAGGTATTGAGAGGACCAATGGCCAGTAAAGTTCCCCAAACTGCTTTCTGCTGTTCTTACGCTATCTGTTAAACCTTTGGTAAAGCAACAATTGGCTGGGACAGAATAATAATAATATTAATTATCATTATGGCTATTTAAATGTCAAAATGCTCATTTAAACTACCCCTTCAATATGTACAACAAGAAACACAAAGCCAGAGTTTTGACTGCATATACTCTGTGTAAGAATGACTGAGTATGTATCTAACGCTCGTTCACACACACAACAGCCACAGATATATTTCAGCAGCTTTGTGACGTGATAAATGTGCTGATTTGGATTATCACTGGTGACAGGTAATGTTAGAAAGATAAACATTATGTCTGTTGCCCCAAGATGCAGCACTTATGTCAGGTTCACTTTTTTCCTGTGCTTGAATGTTAAAACGGCCCTCGTATGAATTGTCAATCACTGGAATGGCCCCCTGCCAATTTGAGTTTGAGACCCCTGCTCTAGGGGCATCAGAGACTTATTTTACGTCTTGTAAAAAGAGGCATAATAGCTCTCCTTTAATGTTGGTCTAAATGAAATATCTACATTTGCAACTTGCTTCCTTGCAATAATTCAGTTGAATAAAAACATGCAAAAACTACTGCACAGTCCAGGTGATTTTTGTCTCCAAATAAGGCGAATGCAGGAAACTTAGCAGACATTTCTGTCCCAGCAATGTGATTTAAGTGGTGCTCAAATGGTCAGTCTAAACAAAAAGAAAATTAATGCCACATTCACTCCTTCATTTCCACCATTTCACTACATGCTGGCTTAAAAAAGGGGAAAAATGCCAGAGAGTGCATGAAAAATGTGGTATTTCACTCAGCTCTATTCCCTTTCAGATGACTTACGCATTCAGTTTGAAGCTCACACTTGCTATTGAAGCTTAATAAAACATAGGATCAACATTCAGAGCACTAAATAATGTTCATTCATTCATTTTCCTTCGGCTTAGTCCCTTATTTATCAGCAGAATGAACCGCCAACTATTCTATCATGTGTTTCACACAGCGGATGCCCTTCCAGCCGCAACCCAGTACTGGAAAACACCCATAGACTCTTGCATTCACACACACACTTATACACTACGGCCAATTTAGTTCATCCAATTCAGCTATAGCGCAAGTCTTTGGACTGTGTGGGAAACCGAAGCACCCGGAGGAAACCCACGTGAACATGGGGAGAACTAAAAAATGTTTTTCTGAGAAACTGATAAAGGCTTTATAACCCATTCCAGTGCCTTTTAATCCTGCAAGAGCTAAATGTGTGAACGTGACAAAGTATCTTCATGTTTACTTTAAAAAAAGCGTACTTTTCGAACTCACCTTTTGACTAGAGAAGAACACAAAGAGCAGAAGTCCTGCGCAGGACGTGGACATGAACTACTTGTTTCTGTTAGGACTCGGACACATCTTTGGTAAACCTCTGAAAAGGCCAAAAATGAATTTTAAGAATCGCTGATCAGACCACAAAATGGCTTTTCTAACATACTTGTAAAAATGACCAGCACTTACTTCTAAAGGTGAAGCGTTGACCAACTGCAGACATGGACAATTTGTGAAATCTGGATGACAACATATTACTTTTGCAATACTACCACACTTGAAATAAAGACTCTGAATATTCCTGTTTCAGATATTACATGCTATATGAAATTCAAACATACCAGCTGTCCCATTTAAGTTCCACAGGGACCCACAGTACATTAATGCAAACATGATAAACAGTGAATTGCCATTAAGAAAGAAAAAAGTGAGAACCATTCAAATGTCATTTAAATAGGTTGGTTTGTCTGCAAATTTAAGAAGTATTAATACTCAGAATAATAGGGGGAAATGTTAGGTAACAGCATATAAGTGTAACATAATAGATGATAAATATTTTGGACTGAAATAGCCCTTTCTGATAAGTTCACATTTATTGCTTTAATCTACAGTGCTCAGCATATATAAGTACACCCCATTTTGAAAATGAATATTTGTATCCATCTCTCAGTGAATATGGGTCATATATTGGTGCATTTGAACAAAACAGATTTATTTATTAAAATAATATTTTAATCACAAAACATCTTTAGAAATGGAGAGATAATACATTTAAATTCATGCAAAATATTGCAAAAAAACTTTACAAACTACAACATTTCAGCAAATTGTCTATATTTTTTCTTTCTCTTGATTTTTTGCTATTTTTGAACATTTTATTTAATATTTTTCTCTAACATAATTTGGGCTACTAATTTTTTAACCATTATTGTAAGTTATTTTGTTAGATGAGCTCCAGATTTGGCTTCAGTACTGACTAATGTATCTGCACAAATATAGTAAAGCATCCTATAGAAAATATTCATTTAAATGAGAGCTTTGTGGGGGGTGTACTCATATATGCTGAGCACTGTATATATTTTCATAGCTTCATAAATACGGATCCAACTCTGAGCTTTGCATGAAGGCTATACATTCATTCATTTTCTTTTCGGCTTAGTCCCTTTATTAATCAGGGGTAGCCACAGCGGAATGAACCGCCAACTTATCCAGCAAAGGTTTTACGCAGCGGATGCCCTTCCAGCCGCAACCCATCACTGGGAAACATCCATACACACTTATTCACACACATACACTACGGACAATTTAGCCTACCCAATTCACCTATAGCACATGTCTTTGGACTTGTGGGGGAAACCGGAGCACCCAGGGAAAACCCACGCGAACACGGGGAGAACAAGCAAACTCCACACAGAAACGTCAACTGACCCAGCCGAGGCTCGAACCAGCAACCTTCTTGCTGTGAGGCGATTGTGCTATCCACTGCGCCACCGCGTCGCCGAAGGCTATACAGTAAAGCGGAAAGTATGTGGGTATGCATTCAGTATGCGTAACACTATTTTTGCCACAAAACATCGTCACTTATGGCTTTACGAAATAGATTTCTGAAAAATATGTGTTGTTGAGAATTGAATTGACAATACTTCAGTAACACTTTAGCTTAAATATCAACTACCACTATTAACTTGTGGATTATTACCTGTCTATTATTAAGATATAACTGTTTATTATTACTATTATACAAGTATGATCTTACTATCATGCAATACCTAAACTTAACTACTACCTTAATAAGTAATAAGCAGCAGCAAATTAGGAGTTCATATAGCTAAAAGTCTGGGTTAATTGTCTATTAATATTGAGAATTGTACCTTAAAATAAAGTGACCAATATTTCTCGCAAAATACTGTTTTTCCCTAGAAAAATGCTATTTTTATAAGCTTTTATAATAATTTATGTAAAGATCATACCAAAATAAACGGGTAACAGATATTTTTCTGATCTAATTGCATCCAATTCAGGATAATTAAAACATTTAGAGTTTAAACCACTATGAATGACTGAAAAACGCAGATTGTCTGACTCGTAATAGCGGTTCATGTGGCTATTGGTATTTATTTTCAGCTCTGCTCTGAGGCTCACATTTGGATCCAGCCAATAGCATAACAGCCTCTACAAGGGAGATGGGGATGAAGATACTAAAGCCCCATCTTATAGGTCAAATTTGAAATAACCCATACACGCAAAACAAAAATGCTTGGCACATAAATAAATTTAATCACACCTCTCTGTGATACGAATATTGCATATACTATTATTGCTATAATCATAATTGTAATATATATTTTGCAAAGCTATTATTACTGCTCTTAAGTTTTGGAAAGAGAGAGCAGACACAATAAGTATGAATCTTTCTAATGTGCATGTGTCGAGGGCACTTGTTTGCATATGACATAAAATAAAACATATACAGCTGAAGGCAAAATGTATTATCTTTACAGTAAAAATTGTAAATATTTCTTCAAATATTTCCCAAATGATGTTTGAGATTTTCACAGTATTTCCAATTATATTTTTTCCTCTGGATAAGATTTATTTCTGTTATTTCGGCTGGAATAAATGCAGTTTTTAAATCATTTTAAGGTCAATATTATTAACCCCCTTAGAAATGGCCTAATTAGCCTAATGCCAAGTTCCCACTGTGCGATTTCCAAAGTTGTCAGATCGCCGTTGTTTTCACACTGCATGACTATGAGGTGGCGTTCAATTGCTGCTGTGTTCACACTGCATGAGGATACACACACACTGCATGACTACACTAGAACCAAATCAGCAACAACTCGGTCTCGTGAACACTTGAGAAATGATAAGGAAACAACTGAAGATCACGCTTGAAAGCAGAGTTGAGAAATAATTTTGCAATGCTGTTGTGACACGTTTCTGTTCAATGTTATTTTATAGCTTATTTATTCTGATATTGTGGTCTACAACTCCTCCCCAAACTCTCCGCTGTCCTCTATCCTGCTCTCTCATTGGCTGAATGTGTTTTTCAGTCAGAACTCATTTCACACAGCAGGATTTTGAATCGCAGACAGGTACTGATATTTAGCATGCCTAATATTTCTTTGGCATATGCAACATGTCACCAATTTTCTCAAGTCAGATTTTTTTAAACGCACACTGCATTATTGTCATTCGCACAGATTTGCCTGCAATATTGGGCATTTTTCACAAAATCTGTCAGCGAGTGAAAATCAGGGCTAAAATCAGTGTGCAGTGCAGTGTGAAGTCAAAATAACTTGCCTACTATAGCCAGTTAAACCTTTAGGGTGAACTCAAACAACACTAGTAGAATATGTTGTACTGTCATCATGTTAGAAACAAACGAAATTAGTTTTTAAAACTATTATGTTGAAAACAATCTGCACTGTAAATAATTTTGCCTTCAAGTGTAGACAGGTTGTTTTGGACTGTGTCAAAAAACAAAGTATACGCCAGGCGTCAAAATAAGTTAAAAAAAATTGGAGCCCTTGATGGTCAAATAAAACATCGTCAAAGATGCCAATGAGGTTAAATCTCCTACTGTTTAATGAAAATGTGACGCACCAAAGGCAGGGTACAGTAAAACTACACAGAGGGAGAAAAGAGAGGATTCATTCTTAAAACAGGCCTGTCTGTCTGTCTGTCCACCGCACGTTCGGTCCATCAGGTCGGTCGCGGGAGCTCCGTGTGGGTGGCAGGTGACGTTTGGGGGGACGAGGAAGCGGCGGGACAGGAAGGAGCGGGAACTGGGGGCTCAAGTGCACCGGTGATTTCACTTTTTTAAAGTACAGAGAAAAGGGGAAGATTCATTCAGAACTATAAGCTCGCCCCCCCCGCCCAAACCTTTCTTCTCATCCATTCACCCGTCCAATCATAAACCGACGAAAGCAAAACGATGAAAAATCTTGACAGAGAGAGAGAGATGCATCGCTGTTTGTTTTTGATCACTCTCTCTGTCGGTCCATGTGTTTATTTTTGTGTGTGCGTGTGTGTAGGGTGTTTAGTAGTGCTTCTCATCTCCCTGCCGCGTGTTTGTTTGTTTGTTTGTGTGTGTACATCAGTATTTGTATGCCTGTGTGTGGATGTGCCATAGCGCTCATACAGCGTACAGTTCATAGATCTTCTTGGCACAGTACGCGAGGGCCGCCAACGCTATCGTGTTGTGCAGTCTCTTTCTGTGCACGTCGTCTCGTCGGACCAGAACCACCGGCGTGGAGGAGGTGAGTGTGTGCAGGGGCAGCCGCGAGAGCTTCTGACTGTCGTACTCCACCTGGTACTTGCAGCAGGGGTCGAACTGCCAGGAGATGCCGTACAGCGTGGCACAGGCCAAGCTCAGAGCGCCAGCCGGCAGCGCCACGTAACGGGAGTATTCAACGGGGAGGGCGAGCGGCGTCAGGAGACACGCGGCACCGGCCAGGACGGCGGTTTTATGCAGGCAGTTTCCCACGGCCACCCAGCGGGCCGTCTCGTCTCCAATCCGCGTGGGCTCGATCACGATGTAGCGGTACTGCGCCTCCAGAGCCTGCTCCAGCTCGTACTCGAACTGCTCCTGTGCATTCTCGCCGTTGTAGATCTCGTGGACGATGTAACACTCCGTGGCCGCCATCACTCCCCTGTAGGAAAAGAAAGAGAGGAATCGATGTGAAAGTGTCCAATCCCACTTCAGATTCTAAAAACTTATTGTTTATAGTGAGAGTTTACAGCAGGAGTGCTTAGCCCTGTTCCTGGAGATCTACCTTCCTGCAGAGTTCATCTCCAACCCTGATCAAACACAACTGAAGCAACTAAGGAGGATCTAGAAGTAATTAAAGACAGGTGAGTTCGGTCAATGTTGCAGCTAAACTCTGCAGGAAGGTAGAAGGATTGAGAACCCCTGCTTTAGAGTTTATTGCCTTATCAGCTGGGTATCTTTCATAACAAATAGATAAAAAATTACAAATGGTTTATAAATAGCACACTTCCATAACAATAGACATCAACACCAATAAATGATACAAGAGATAAAAATATGAAGTATTTTTTAAAGATTTACTTTTGATAATTCTTACACTTTTAAATGGATTCACGTTTAAAAATAATTATTTAAAAGTTCCTCAAGATAAAAACGTCTCATTATCTTAAAAATTGTGTAATTCGAAAAGATATTATAATACTGGCATTTGAGAGCAGCTTCTCCTTAAGGTAAATGTACATGAGTGAGTCTAGTGCAGGGCTCGCTCCTGGAGGGCCAGTGTCCTGCTGAGTTTAGCTCTAACTTGCTTCAACACACCTGCCAGGAAGTTTCTAGTATACCTAGAAAGAGCTTGATAAGCTGGTTTAGGTGTGTCTAATTGGGGTTGGAGCTAAACTCCCCAGGTCAGAGTTTGGGCACCCTTGGTCTAATGTGCCCGATATGACACCTCATGTCTTGATTTAAAAGAATGCATTTCTTCTTCTTTTTTTTGTTATTTTAGGAATTTCTTCCTTTCTGTTTTAAAGTACCCTAAATGTTGAAGACTGAATCGTGAGTTTGTTTAGATGTGCATTACATGTATTCAGGAGGGGGGAAAAGCATTTTGTGTGACTGCTGATTTTGCTTCGATGCATTCTGCAAAAATACCAAAAAAAAATTCTTTTTACTAGTTGTTCTAATTTTTACTTTACTAGTTACCTCAACATTTACACTGTCATAATTATTTAAGACATATGTCATATTCCACTTATTCATAAGAATTAAAACATATACAAACATATGGAAGCATACACAGTGTGTCACTGCACGTGATGTCGTTTTGCATTATATATCCGGTAGTGTTTATATGCATCTTTTTTTTTCTTATCAACTGGATTACCTCAGGTCCAAGCTACCCGTTTTAATCTGATCAATGTGTAATCCAGATCTGATCTAGTCAGACACCTGAATGAAGGGTTTTTAGTGCAACCGAGGCAAAACACATGTAGCAGAAATAAAATTAATATCCGTGATTCTCATGATTGCTAAGTACTGAAGATTAATAACATTATTACCTTTGACTCACAGCCTCAGCAAACAGAACAGAGAGCTGTGTCAAATTATAAATGATGTATGCACAGGGGTTACATAATTTACATATGCAGGTGTTACAGGTGTTACAAAATTTACATATGCAATTTTAAACAAAAATACTTATGTGACAATAAGACTGTTGTGAACATGTTCAGGACCATTTGCAGAGGCAGTGGAAATAAAAGAAAGTATTGTTGTAAATAATGTTTATGTGTTTCACAAACTCAAAACAAGCAAATGGCAACCTAAGCACTGACTTGTACGTATCTAATTTTAGACCAGGGGTTCCCAAACTTTTCAACCCGCAATCCCCAAAATAACAATGCCAATGACTTGCGAACCCCAATATCCTCTGAGGTGGTTATAAATCTATAAACCTTGTGCACAACGGCACACACATACTAATAGGCCCACGTCTATTCATCGTTTAATTTTGGAGAACGCCACTCTCCATGTTCAGTCTTGGCCTGTACTTATTTTTAATGTACGCGAGTGTTGTAACGAGTCAGAAAGTTTAACCTGCTGCTTTAAAATCAATGCTGCATCTGACGGTATTGCTGTGTCTTTAATATAACGTAGTCAATCCAGGGCTCATGGCTGATGGCTTTTTATTTGCATGTTTTTTATGTAACTATAAACTACATTTTTTTCTTCTGTAGGTTATGGATAAAATATAGTTTTTCTAATAGTTTAATCAAATTAATTTGATTTTTGGAAATCACCAAGCAACTCCCACTGGTTTAGACAACGGTTTCAGCTAAAAATGTTTTTAAAATGTTCTACTGAAAAACGTCCCCAATGTTTACTGAATGGTTTGAAATGAACTTCAAATATTGCTCCAAGTGTTTACCAGTTTTCTCTAAAATGTATTTTACAATTAGACACAGTTACTAAACATTTCTGGACTAAAACTGAATGTATATCCTGGTGATTGTGTGAGACGTGACATGTCTCGCGTTATCTACATCAGCCAGACCATCTGAGGCCTGAGTTACTAAAGAAACTTTTAAACGGTTTAACGAAGCTGAAGGCTTTAGGTGAATCGTTTAAATGTACAACCAACGCTCAAGTGTATTAATTAAGTCTTGTCATTTCATTATTCCCACTATTAAGTTATAGGCAACAATCAACCATCAACTAACGTAACTCGATAAAGTTATTCGCGATCGCTCAGCATTTTCCTTCGGTCTAATAATTTAACACATGCTGTGTTTAAAAGGGCCACATTTTTAATATGAGGGGAATTTAGTATAATTTCGAGACATGTACGCCAAATCTGAAAGTTAGGATAAAACTATGAATGCCTGCTAACTGTCCAGCTCTCCTTGAAAGCCGCTGTCATGGCTGTGAAGCGCTATTTTAACTTATTCTTCTCGTGTCAAAAGGGTAACACACACTGCCAAAAACACGACAAAACAATGGCAAGTTTTTAGATTTATCTGCAATAGAAAATGATTTTTTTGCTGCTCTCTGCAGTTCTAATCGGTTGAGAGACCCAGGAGTCAGTAAGCTAATCAAAACAACACATGAGCTCTATTCAGATAATGTTCTTTAGTGTTTGTGACTGAAGAAAACGCCAAAAGATCTGGTACGTTAACCATAATGGACTAACGTAAAATCAGCATTACGCCTAAACATTTCGCGATAGCTATAAAGAAATAATGACAGTTTTTAGGCTAACTGACCTCTCCCTGTTGACTGGGACACCGCGCCTCCTTCCCAGCGACGCCATCTTGACAAAGCAACGGACTAGACTTGACGCAAAATTCGTCGAGGTGCACTATGGGTAATGTAGTTCGCTGCTCATAGTCCTCAATGCTTTCAAAAACATCAAAGGCACTACAAATCCCGTGAACCAATTTAGCCGAGGACCCTACCACCTGAACAGAACGTGTAACGATATTAATGTTTGCTCAGTTTCGCTGAAGACAGTTGTTCGTAATACACAAAACACACTCTCTGACGCAACAGACCAGCAGTGGTATTTAATTACGATTTAATTCGTGACGCTGTGTAATTTATGCGCGTGGTTTTAAAAGTGACCAATCGAAAGCAAGGACAACACTATGGGGCTTTCGGTTGGACAAACCATTCCCGAAGCGCACGCAAACGCTGCACAAAGAATGTGCTGTGGGTAAAATGATTGAGCTGTTTTGTAGCCCGTCCAAAACTTTAGTTCACGAACGGGACGGTGTTACGGAGAGGCCACTCACCCATAATGTGTTCGCTTCTGGTTTGTGTAGTGAGTCCCGTCCCCGTACGGCGCCCACGGAGCTGCTGCAAACGGGAACCCGTGTTATAACAACTGCACGGCGCACACGTGCTCTCTGTCTCCCCCAGTAATGATGGTCGCATGACATACAGGAGCAGTAACAACACTTATTACAATGGTCATTACCATAGCAAGGCGATTATAGGTTTTTATTTACCAATACTACATTTATATATTTCAGTCTACATTTAGCAGATGCTTTTGTCCCAAGCGACTTAAAATTGGGAAGGCATTCAGCGATTCAACAAGAAAAGGCAACAAGAAGTGCTTATTATACAAATTAACTGTTAGTGCTCAGAGAATTAAGTGCTAGAGTATGAGGGAGGTTTTTTTCTTTAGAAAGAGAGAGTAGTGTTTCTTCAAGTGATTTGTCAAGTCCACTCACTCGTGTAAAGCACACTTCATAAATGCAGTGTTTTGTTTTTTATTTGGAGGGATTGTAGGAACGTGTTTGGTGCAAAACTGGTGCAAGTGTCAATTAAGGTGGTTTGTCAAGCCCACTCACCTGTGTGAGGCACACTCGGAATTTATCACGTTTGCGGTTGTCGTGTTGTGAGGTGGGGTAGAGAAGAGGGGTGAAGAGTTTAGTTTTAGTTTGGTCCGCTAATGGTTTGTTAGTTTTAACTTTTATATATTCTGAACACGTTTCTATTTAGCTTTTAATTATTTAGTTTCAGTTTTTCAGTAATTCTAGTTTAGCTGCTTTCCGTCTCCCCCAGTAAAGATATGTTGAATGACATTTAACTTAGTTTCACTTGAGTTTCAGTTTTAGTAGTTTTTTTTATAAGTGTCAGACATGCAGTGTCGACTAAAGCTTTAATAATGTTTGCACAGTTTACATTTATTAATGATAATTGTTTGAACAGACACTGAACCCAAAACCACACAAACACAACTAAAACGAGTAAAAGTCTATATATATATATATATATATAAGCTATATGAGGAATTTAGACATGTATGTATAGATAAAGTTGCCTAGTTTACCATTTTTGGTAGATGAAAAATATATAAAACCATATACTGTTAAAAAAAATAATATAAAACACGTTTTTTGCTTATATAAAAAGGTATTGCTGATGTGTTTGACTCAGAGTGTAAAACAGGTTTGGCTCGGTTTGCCTTTAAGTCGCCATCTGCAGGTATTTCTCTAAAATATTTTATTTGCTTATTATTGCGAACACGATTATTATTTTTGCTAATTATTATTTTATGTTTTTCAGTGACTTTTGTTAGTTTCATTTAGTTTTTTATTATTCAGATTTTTTAAAATGTATTTCAGTTTATGAAAATAGGGTGACACAGTGGCTCAGTGGTTAGCACTGTCACCTCACAGCAAGAAGGTCCCTGGTTCGAATCCCGGCTGGGTCAGTTGGCATTTCTGTGTGGAGTTTGCATGTTCTCCCCATGTTGGTGTGGGTTTCCTATGGGTGCTTCGGTTTCCCCCACAGTCCAAAGGCATGCGCTATAAGTGAATTGAAGAAACTAAATTGGACGTAGTATATGAGGGTGTACGGATGTTTGCCAGTACTGGGTTGCAGCTGGAAGGGCATCCGCTGTGTAAAACATATGCTGGATAAGTTGGCGGTTCATTCCGCTGTGGCGACCCCTAATGAATAAAGGGACTAAGCCAAAGGAAAATGAATGAATGAAAGTTTTAAGGTAATCTGCATTGTATGTATAGATCCCTTTTAAAGATTTGGATGGGAGTCCCTTCCAACAGGGGTATATTGGTGTGTGGTCCATGTTAACAAAAATATATATTGTCCATTTGTAGGGATTTTTTTTACTAAAAATAAAAATTTGATGTAGGAAAATAATCATTATTTCATTTAAGAGAATTAAAATTTTCACCAATTTCTCACTCCGATGTTCTGTAAACCTATATGACTTTATTATTTTGTTACAGAATTGAAGATGTCTTGCTCATTTTACCTATGCAGTTAAAAGAGTCAATAATGCATCACACTCATAAAGCAAGTTGCAAATTAATTATAATTATTTTTTTAATTCAAATCCATGAACAGTAATATTAAGAGTACATAAATGTGTAAAAACATTGAATTTCAAGCAATTTCACATCATAAGCTGAAGTATGACAGAGGCCGTTTGTTTAGCTTGAAATAGATGACCTTGGTTATTACCTCCAGCAACATATTGGTCATCGATGGGGTCACGGATGCTCAAGTCAGCACAGAATATGGCAAGCAAACAACCGATCTTGCTCAAGGCAGTTCGCCGACTGACTTTTCATTAGCCCCTGGGAATTATGGGAGTGCCTGACACACGCTGATATTCACACACTCGAACTCAGTCATTCAACATATGCGCACACACACACATCCATCCACATGTAACAGAATCCTCTGAGACACGGGTTCTCAACTCCGGCCTTCAAGATCCACTTTACTGTAGGGTTTAAGAGTTAGTTCACCCAAAAATTAATGCTAGCTCATGATCCCTTAACACAACTGGAGTTATTTTAAAGGAACACGCCACTTTTGTTTTTGGAAATGAGCTCATTTTACAAGACTACTCGAGTTAAACTGTTGAGTTTTACCACTTTTAGAAATTCATTTAGTTGAACTTCGAGTCTGGCGGAAGCACGCTTAGCTTAGCATAGGTAATTGAATCGGATTAGACCATTAGCATCTCGCTCATAAAATTAAAAGAGATAATTTTCCTATTTAAAGCTTGACTCTTCTTTCTGTGCTTTGACAGAAAATGAAAAGTGGTATTTTCTACCTGTCAGTGTTCGTCCGCGTCATCGTTTGTTGTCGTCACGTGCCTTGTCTTTCTCCCGCCACCGTCATTGTTAATCTGTTCCACCTGTGTTCATCCTTTCTGTGTCATCTGTGTAATCAATCTGTCACCCATATATACCCTTTCGTCTGTGTCCATTGTTGTCCGGTATTTTGGTTCGTGTGGGTCTCGTCCTGTCTTCCCGCATCCAGTGTATGTTTCCCGTAAGTGTTAATAAACCCGTTTTTGTAATGTCTCTCCATCTCCGTCTCGTTCTGTCACCATCCGCCAAACTGGCGTTACACTACCCTGATATATGGCTAGGAACTCTCATTTTGACGTAATAATCAATGCCATTGTTTAATAGATGCTAATGGTCTAATCCGATTCAATGATTTATGCTAAGCTAAGCCTGAACATTTTATAACTTAAGTATTTAAGCATAACTACAATTACAAATAAAAATTTGGATGGTTTTCCTTTATAACTCATGACCAGTGTTTTGTTTACGTCTCTTCACATGTATGACTGTTAGCAAAAGTTACACAAAACTGTTCACTCCAAACTATGTAATTACTGTATTTGACCCCCATTATTTTGTTAAGCTGCCTTGGGATGTTCAGGGCTTGGGTTAAACCAAAAATAGAAATAGGGAAGCTGTACTGTTTACTGTTTTATTTTATGTAAATGTTCTTTTCCTTCAATAAAAAACCTGTACATTAAGTTGTATATATGGATATTTGACTTTTTTTAAAAGCCCATCGATTCACTACAGGAGACTTTTATTCACCTGTCTGAGCCATGTATGGCACTTTTTATTACAGATGGATGCACTTTATTGGACTTGTTTTGGACTGTTAAAGAAAAAACACCCACCCATTGCCGTTGAACGACCCAGGACAGTTATTCTTAGCTAACTACCATCGTATTTGACTAAATGAAGTAACTCATATACACCCATGATGCCTTGAGGTCGAGTAAATTTTTTTTGGGTGAACTACCCCTTTAACGTGCCTGCATCTGTACAGTATTCCTGAAGGCCTTTATCAGCTGATTCAGGTGTTGGATCAGAGTTGGAGGACAAGTGGATCTCAAGTCCCAGATCTGAGAATCTCTGCTCTATCCAGAGGTGCTTTATTGTTATTTATAAAGTGTGCATCCTGAGAGGTTCAGTCCTGCGAGTAAATGGGCAGGCGATTGTCTCCAGAGTCCGAGCTCTTCACTGGCCTTAGTACACACAAGATCAGCCTAGATCATGCACAGAATTCAACGGCGGGACAGACTGATTGTGACGTCCCTAAAACTCCAGGCTGAGTGTGCATGTGGGTGTAATATAATTGTGTGTGTACCTCGCTTATCAGCAACATTAAATCTGAAGGCGCGAAGCCAGAAAGGCATACGGAGTCTAATGTCACTCTTAGCCGCTGATATTTGTGAGTTCATGGCAGCGGTCATCTTCTGTGGATTGGCTTTAAAGTCCGCTTGAGTAACTGAGAGTCAAAAACCCACCTCAAATTCCACATGCTCCTCTTTCCTAAGAAAAACATTTACACAGCTTTGTAGTTTCAGATCTTTTCCCCTCCTCCAGTCAGATTCACTCTCGCAAACACCAAACAGATACCCATCCCACCCAATCCCAATTCATCCTAGTAGAATCCAGAGGCGTTCAGTGGAGGATGCGCTCCAAGTAATGGGGGTGAGGATTTTCTTTGACGAATTTCTGGATGTACCAGCAGGTTAAATGGGCCTTTAGGTCCTCCTCGACTACAAAATCCATTGCAGCCTAAGGGGAAAAGAAATTACAAACCTAATATTAATGCACACCACACCATAAAATATAGTTAACTATTATTATTTACTATTCAATTCAATTCCTCTTTATTTCTATAGTGCTTTTACAATGTAGATTGTGTCAAAGCAGCTTAACATAGAAGTTGTAGAAAATTGAAACTGTGTCTGAGTCAGTTTTCAGAGTTGAAGTTCAGTTTAGTTCAGTTCAGTGTGGTTTAAATTTCACTGCTGAAAGTCCAAACACTGAAGAGCAAATCCATCCATGCGCAGCTCCACAAGTCCCAAACCAAGCAAGCCAATGGCAAGAACAAAACTTCACCAATTGACAAAAGTAAAAAAAAAACTACAGAGCTACAGTTTGGGATACTTGATTCTGATTAGTCAATCATGCCACACAGCAGTTTACTATATGCCACAATAACAACTGATAAATAAACTAATTTGCCAAAAGCTTTCGGCAATCGTTTTATATAGGGGAGGAGGTCATCACATAAATGTTAGTTTCATTTATTCAGATTTTTAAAAATGTATTTCAGTTTATGAAAATGGGGCGACACGGTGGCTCAGTGGTTAGCACTGTCACCTCACAGCAAGAAGGTCACTGGTTCGAGTCCCGGCTGGGTCAGTTGGCATTTCTGTGTGGAGTTTGCATGTTCTCCCCGTGTTGGTGTGGGTTTCCTATGGGTGCTTCGGTTTCCCCCATAGTCCAAAGACATGCGCTATAAGTAAATTGATGAAACTAAATTGGACGTAGTGTATGAGAGTGTATGGATGTTTGCCAGTACTGGGGCAAACAACTGATAAATAAACTAATCTACCAAAAGCTTTCAGCCATCGTTTTATATAGGGGAGGAGGTCTGTGGTTGTTGTAAGAAAAAACATTTAAAAGATGTAATTTTGAAATAATTAATGAATTGGCAAAGGCTGAAGTTAAAATGAAACATTTTATCTAACACATTAAGTTAAACGATAAAAAACACATTAGTATAAAAAAAAGCAACTATATACACTCACCGGCCACTTTCTTAACTATATACACTCACCGGCCACTTTCTTAACTATATACACTTATACACTGTCCAACTGCTCGTTAATGCAAATTTCTAATCAGCCAATCACATGGCAGCAACTCAATGCATTTAGGCATATAGACATGATCAAGACGATCTGCTGCAGTTCAAACCGAGCATCAGAATGAGGAAGAAGTGACTTTAAACATGGCATGGTTGTTGGTGCCAGATGGGCTGGTCTGAGTATTTCCGAAACTGCTGATCTCCTAGGATTTTCATGCACAACCATCTTTACAGAGAATGGTCCAAAAAAGAGAAAATATCCAGTGAGCGGCAGTTCTGTGCCTTGTTGATGCCAAAGGTCAGAGGAGAATGGCCAGACTGGTTCCAGCTGATAGAAAGGCAAAAGTGATTCAAATAACCACTTGTTACAACCGAAGTATGCAGAAGAGCATCTCTGAACACACAACACATTGAACCTTGAGGCGGATGGGCTACAGCAGCAGAAGACCACACCGGGTGTCACTCCTGTCAGCTAAGAACAGAAAACTGAGTCTATAATTTGCACAGACTCACCAAAATTGCACAATAGAAGATTGGAGAAACGTTGCCTGGTCTGATGAGCCTCAATTTCTGCTGCGACATTTGGATGGTAGGGTCAGAATTTGGCATCAACAACATGAAAGCATGGACCCATCCTGCCTTGTATCAACGGTTCAGGCTGGTGGTAGTGGTGTAATGGTGTGGGGGATATTTTTTTGGCACACTTTGGACCCATTAGTACCAAATGAACATCGTGTCAAAGCCACAGACTATCTGAGTATTGTTGCTGACCATGTTCATGCCTTTATGACCAGTGTACCCATCTTCTGAAGGCTACTTCCAGCAGGATAATGCGCCATGTCATAAAGAGCGAATCATCTCAGACTGGTTTCTTGAACATGACAATGAGTTCACTGTACTCAAATGGCCTCCACAGTCACCAGAACTCAATCCAATAGAGCACCTTTGGGATGTGGTGGAGATGGGAGATTCGCATCATGGATGTGCAGCTGATAAATCTGCAGCAACTGCGTGATGCTATCATGTCAATATGGACCAAAATCTCTGAGGAATATTTCCAGTACCTTGTTTAACCTGTCACGAAGGATTAGGGCAGTTCTGAAGGAAAAGGGGGTCCAACCCGGTACTGTTAAGGTGTACCTAATAAAGTGGCCGGTGAGTGTATATTGCAGAATAACAAAATATAGCAATGTTGGATTATTCTAATATCTCTCATCTAACCTAATTAACCCTGATAAGCATTTAAATTGCACTTTAATCTACTAGTAATTTTCGAAATAGCAAGTATTGTCATCATGGCAAAGACAAAAACAAATCAGTTATTAGGAATTAGTTACTAAAACTAATTTGTTTAGTAAAAAAAATCTCTCTGCTATTTGGTAAATGTCTGAAAAAGAATTACAATTTCACAGGAAAGCTAACAATTTTGTCCTCAGCTGTACATTAATCCTTATGTACAGTATAAACTGATTTGATCTCGCATAACCTTCTACAACCTTGGCCAGGTGTTTGGCGATCTCTCGTCCTCTGTAAGCTTCAGGGACCTCCGTGTGCTGCAAATCCACCGTCTTCTTGCCCACGTATTCATACAGCAGCACAGCCTTGTCATGGGAGCCTTCAACATGCAAAGCAACAGACGCAAATATATTAGTCGACATGCAGTAAGCATTACATTTAATGAGCGTAAAATATAGCCAGTCAGACACGAAACGTGACCGTGCGATGATGTTCGTCTTCAACATTTTCCGAGGAGGGTGGGTTTATGTCTCTTTTGAAAAAGCGTCATTTCTATGAATACAGACCGCTTAATTTCATGCCAAACAACGCAAGAAACACCTCGTGTCTGTTCCTGTAAACCATCCTGACGCAATGTGACAGAAACGCGTCGACAAGGGCTTGTTTTGTACATCCAGAAACCATCGACGATGATGGAACAGGAAGTAGCCAAAAACAAAGTCTGAATGGGATGGCTAGCGGACAGGCTAGCAAGCAACTTAGTTTTCAATTCATCCAGGAAACAGAAGCAAACAAAGCTTTAATGGGAGCGAAAACTGGGACGAGTGACAGGCGAGATTTACTGCGTCAAAACAAAACAACGAAAGTGTAAACATTCGTCGCGTGAATCCTACAAATTAAAGGGATAGTTCACCCAAAACTTAACATTCTGTCATCGTTTACTTGTTTGATTATCAGTCTTCTGTCGAACACAAAAGTAGATATTTAGAAAAATGTTGAAAACCTGTAACCATTGACTTTCACTGTATCTATTTTTCCTACTATGGATTACCAGTTTTCAGCTTTCAGTCTTCTTCAGTCTAATAAACAAGGTTTGGAAACACTTGAGTGTGCGTAAATTTGCGTTTTGGAGGTGAACCATAGGCGCTTGTTTAGAAAAATGCTACAATCGACAACCCAGATATTTATAAAGCTACAAACAAAACAAGCGTATGGTAGGAAAGGGGGGGGGGGTGCAAAACAACTAGTTCATGTCATATTCAATCGAGGTATACAACAATATTTACGTAAACAACCGAGTGACGTTTAGTGTTTTACCAGAGCAGATGTAACGTTATTATATATCATGTTTTGCAATGATGAGAAATGAAATTTAATAAACAAAAGGCACGTTTTTGCAGGCGAATGCACGGTGGTTTGTCCTCCTCCTCCCCCCGCGACCACCACCATCTCGTTATCTGACGCATATAAATACTAGTACTGACCGTTCAAACGGATGCTGAATTGTCGTCTCTTCTTGTCGTGCTCCACCCGAAGACGAGTGCTGATATCGAGGACGTTTATCTGTGCAGCCTGGGCCATGTCTGCTGTCGGGGGGAAGCTGTGTATGTCACTGTGCCACGGCTGATCCGACTGCATTCATGCCTCACCGAGGACAGGACGAACATCTGATCCAGCGAAAACACGCCATCCACGGAAATCAGCTGTAAAGTCACGTGCTCGGCGCTGACCATTCAGGGAGGACGTGTTGTTTTGGTGCGCGGTCTCTTTAAAAATCCCGCTGTTTGGCCGCCAGATGGAGACGCGTGCACGTTTGCTGTTTAGATTTATTTAATGGTCGATAGCGGTGGCGAAGTGGGTAGCACAATCGCCTGACAGCAAGACGGTCGCTGGTTCGAGCCTAGGCTGGGTCAGTTGGCATTTCTGTGGGAAGTTTCTCCCCGTGTTCGTAAGGGGTGCACCGGTTTCCCCCACATTTCCAAAGACATGCCCTATAGGTGAATTGGGTAAGCTAAATTGTCCATAGTGTATGTGTGTGAATGGGTGTGTATGAATGTTTCCCAGTGATGGGTTGCAGCTGGAAAGGCATCCGCTGCGTTACAACATATGCAGGATAAGTTAGCGGTTCATTTCGCTGTGGTGACCCCAGATTAATAAAGGAACTGATTAATAAAGCCGAAAAGAAAATGAATGAATGAATGAATAAATGGTCAATAAGTGTTTTTATTTATAGTTATGATGATTTTTTTATCATAAACTAGCAAAGTGATATATACTTATTGTCATTTTTGAACTTAATCTGGATTAAATATGGTCAAAACCAATTTGTGGTTTAAACTTAAAGGGACAGTTGAACTAGAAATGAAAATTTCCACACTATTTACTGACACTTGAGTGTTCCCAAACTTCTCCCAAAGTTTCTTTCTTCTGTTGAACATGAAATAAGATATTCTGAAGAATGTTGAAAAACACAACAACAGCCGCGGACACCCATAGTATTAACAAAAAATACCATGAAAGTCAGTGGCTGGTTTTTCCCAACAATCTTCAATATATCTTCATTTATGTTCAACAGAAGAAATAAACTCAAATAAGTCTGAAACAAGTGGAGGATGAGTAAATGACAGAATACATTTTTAATAAAAATAAAAAACATTTTTGTGTTGCAAAATAATACAACTTACAGAAGGATGGAGGATTTCATTTATTTAATGCACTTTAGTCTAAAACATTAGTGTGCATTTATTCAATCCGTGTACATAATTGTAAATGTATGTCAATTATGTCTGTGAAAACAAAAAAAGTGTAAACTATTAAAATGATTAATATCAGTATTGTTATTGTAGCTAAGTGGAGGGAATTTGGTAAAAAAAAATACTGATGATTATTATTGTTATTAATTTATAAATAAATTAAACTCCATCTAAACAAAAATCTAGCAACAAGTAAATATTTTGCTGTATTCTGAAATAATACTCTAATTTGTATCTATTTTTCTTGAACTCTATAACACTTAAACCTATATTCGCCACAGTAAACTTGTACTGTAATTCAATAGTGTCAATTCTGGAATTTGATCTCACTGATCTTCATAAATATAATGAAAACCAGACACGTGACAGGCATTGTGGGGGGGGGGGTCAAAACATACTCACACATATTTGAATAAATGGCTTTATATCCATGCTGGTGAAGTTCATAGTTCATCTCAGATACACACTCTCATTTCCAAAGTTCATAGACTTTGCATAAGAGACAAACACACAGGGGCGGACTTAGCGATTTGAAACTCAAAACACTCTCCCTCACTCTCTCTCTCTCTATATATATATTTATTTATTTTGTAAATAAACTGCATCTTTAAAATATATTTTAAGTTTTGAATGCAATTAAATGCAATAAATTCACCAATAAAAAACAATTTCACAAACTATGTACAGTTAATTAGCTATATTTGTGATTAGATTTGAATATTTGCATGTGTAGTGCGGAAGGAAGGTTTCACTATTCATGAGGGCCCCTGGTTTTGAAAAGAAGTAATAACGTTAAAGTCTTAATGGTTATAGACAGATTTGACAATATATGATAGAACATTTATAAAAGAGCTATATGATTAATAAAGGCTTCTTGGTATTTGGTTGGGGCCCCCTAATTCCCCGGGGCCCTAAGCGGCTGCTTACCTCACTCATTGGTTTAGTCCGCCCTTGCAAACACACACCCAAACGCTTCAAATCACTACAGCATATCCTACCAACAGAGGACAGGTTCAAGCATACTAATAATAAAAACCATAGCATACAGTACATACAATATTTCAATGGTAAACACCAACCATTGGAAGTTCCTCAAATATTTGTGACCCTGGACCACAAAATCAGTCCCATGTTGCACAGGTATATTTTCGGAAATAGCTAAAAGTACCTAGTATTGGTCAAGATGATGGATTTGAATATAGTGACGAGTAAGTTTATATTAAATAATAGGCATTGCTAAGTACTTACTAGTAAGCGTAACTTTTTTTCCCCTCAATATTAGATTTTATTTCCAGATTTTAAAATAGTATCTCGACCAAATATTGTCCTATCATAAACCATACACCACTGGAAAGCTTATTTATTCAGATCTTACTTTATGTATTAATCTCAACTTCAGGAAAGTCACTCTTATGCCTGGTTTTGTGGCCCAGGGTCACAAATGATCTCGTATAGCACCTTGGAATTTGCATATTTAATTTGCATATTAAACACTACTAAATTAACATTATACTGTTTTTAGATTTATGTGTGAATGACAGTACATGATATAAATTGTTCCCAACAAAAATGAAAACATGTTAGGAGCGACTCTACTGGCCAGTGTTAGTGTTAAGGCAATCAGAAAAGGAAAAAAAGAGAAGGCATTATACAGAAACATACACGTATATTCATGCACACACACGTATAATTTAAATATGCATTTAAATGCACAGAAAATGTGAAGATTTCTTTAAAAATAGCTTGACTTTTTAAAAGTACACTGTAAAAAAGTGATTCGTTTTACACTGAAAAATGAATCATTTCCTCAGTGTGCTTAAAGTGAGTAAACCCATTGTAACTTGGAACTTTTAAGTTGATTTTTTTTTTACTTTCAATTTTATAATTATGTACATAGTTCATTAATTTAGTGATGTTTTATAAACAAATTTCGGGAGAATCATGATCAGTTTTGACGAGGCTAATTTATTATCGACAATCATTCTATTATCCAATCAGCTTAAGACCAAACGCCTATAAATAATCAAACACGTCATACCTCTGTTTTCTCTCGACTTCCCTCCACCACCCCAACTCCACACTATTAAACCTGATACCTACATAAATCTGAGGAGGGTGGTTCTGGAGCCGGGCTAGACACATGTGCTTGGACCCCTATCTCTTCCTCTATCCTCATTAGGGGAATAACACGAGTTAGGGTGTCTTTCCGAGCTCAGAGCTCTCTCCCTGGTCAGTACGCCAAATATGTATATTCTATTCAGTCAAATATCTGTGTGAACTCGTTAAAAAATGGCGGGGTTGGGTGCCAGGCCTTCTTTTTAAAATCGTACATTTTTGTACGACTGTACTCCTACAAATACATATGAATTATCCACTAAACTGATAAAATGTAAAATAGTTTCGTTTACTTATTAGATCAGGCTGAAAAGTACAATTACTGAACCTAGGAGCACAGCAGCCTTAAAAAATGCTCATTTTAGAAGCAAATTTCAGACAGATTTTGCATACGAACTCTTCAAAATGTGTAAATGGGGCGGGTAATTTTCATTTTTAGGTGAACTATCCCATTAAGGTGATGCATATTTGTCCAAAACGAAAGAGTTTGTAATGCACTTAAGAAACATTTGAAGAATTCAAATGCAAAAACCTTCGCCGTCTGAAAATATCTTCTAAATGTGCATTTTTTCAACTTCCTATATAATTATGTACAATTTTATGACTTTTTTAACAGCAATAAAAACAGCATATTCTAAACCTACAGACAGGAGGCTGTTGTCTAAAATGCTCATTTTAGAAGAAAATCTCTGAGTTTTGCAACTCCTAAATTCTTCTTGAGCACATTCCTATCTCTTTTTGTAAATGGTCTCCATTTAGGTTCTCTCCAAAATCTTCCTCAGGGTGTTGATGACGTCCTCGCCGCTCTTCCAGGGCACCACGCTGGCCTTGAACTCTCCAGGTTTGGCCTCCCCCATCTCCTGGATCAGTTTGTGCATCGGGAAGTCCCGCCTCGGGAACGCTACGTCCCCCGGTGACAGTGTGAGAGACGGGCAAAAGTCATTGGCCCCGTCTCCCACGTACAAAACCTTCTGATAGGGCCGTCCTCCTCTCTCCCGTATGCGCTGGGCCACGTACTGCCGGACCACCACCGCTTTGCACATGTTGGCCGGGCACCGCAGGCACTCGTGGGAGTGGAACGGGCGCAGCTGCAGTACCCCATTATCATCAAAGTGAGCCGGGTTGGTGAAAATGCGCAGAAACAGCGACTGGAAGCCCATGTGCTGCAGCCACGTCTCTATGAAGACTGTATTGGCGTCAGACACACAAACCACTTCAAAGTCTCTGGATGGCTGTGAGAGCAGGAAATACATCAAAGCCGGGATGCCTGGACAGGGGGGCAGCTTCTCCACAGTGGCCCGAATGGCCGCCGGAGTGACGCCCTGCTCCGAGAGGTAGGCCAGCACGCGCTGCATGTACTCATTGTAGCGGCCGGGACGGTACGTGTCCTTCAGCCAGCCGGGCAGGACTCCGCCGGGTGCTGCAGACACCATGGAGTCGTCGCTGCACTCGTCCACCAGGGTCTCGTCAAAGTCGAAGAACATCAGGAAGCGGCTGTGGTTCTGCGGGGCTGGAGATCTGCTTCTGCGTTCCACTGCTCCAGGAGGATGAGGAGGAGAAACACAGCAGTTGAAGACTGAGTCCCGCATCATGGACAGTGGGAAATAGCAGCACTTGTGGGAGGTTTTTGACTTCAGTTTTCAGCTGCTCCTCTACAGATTAAAAAAAAAGTGCAATGCAGTTAAATCTGAACTCCAAGGGCAAACGGTTAAAAGAAATGAAAAGGCAGAAGCACAGAAGAGCAGGGAGGGAAAAGAAGTGAAAGTAAACTGCAGTTGATATTAACAAAGTATCATTTTTTTATTTAATGCGGTAGTTTACCCAAAAATTATAATTCTGTCATAATTTACTCACTTTTACATTTATATACCTATATACACACCTTTATCTTCCTTTGTGTGGTTTGTAACAACCTGTTTGACTTTCTTTATTTTGAACAGGAAGAAAGACATTTTGAAATAAAGAAAAGAAACCTGTAACCATTGACTTCCATTGTATTTGTTTTTGGAAGTCAATGATTACAGGTTTTCAGCATTCTTCAAAATATCCTCTTTTGTGTTCAACAGAGGAATGAAACTCATATAGGTTTAAAACCACACGAGGATGAATAATGGTGAGTAAACGATCATTTAGAGGTGAACTATCCCTTTAATGCCATGTCAGCTTCATTGGCTAAAGGCTGTCTTCATGGCAAAAACCATTTAAAATGATACAAATATAATAAACAGCTTACAATAAAATACATTCAAACAGACAAATGAACAAGTATTAATCAGATTTTTTACATTAACGTAGGATAAAAATTCTAAAAACTTCAATTCTTTAAGTGAGTCCACCTATACCATAAGATATATTTTTAATATTTCCTGTAAAAGATTACATTTTGGGCGGTTCATTCCGCTGTGGCGACCCCAGATTAATAAAGGGACTAAGCCAAAAAGAAAATGAATGAATGAATGAATGATTACATTTTGGTTCCCCAAATGATTATATATATATATATATATATATATATATATATATATATATATATATATATATATTATTTTTTTATATATATATTTTTCTTAAGAATCTTTTTTTATGGACTTTTTATGGAATAGAAAGATTCTTTTAGATCTTATTTCCCCTAAATTTCACATGCGCTTAAACATATGTAAAATCTTTCATTTTAGTTCACAGAGCTGACAATGTAAAATAAGATGCAAGTAACTAAATTCAAGTTAGAATTTAACTTGACTAAATGAATCGAACGAATACAGTAGTCAACATTTAAAGTGGATCAACAACGTCTTTCAGAATTGCCCAATAAGACAAATATGTGTGTTGTTGATTAGTTTTAGGACAGCTTTGATGAAAGCATTTGAAATCCACTTTAAATGCGGACTAATCAGATCTTCTACAGAACATTGGCATTGTTGTTTCTTTAAACGATGCCTGTTCTCTTTTTTCTCTCCCTGAATTTGACATTTTAACTCCTGTAAATGATTGATTCATTGTTTGAGAACAGAATTTATACAGGTTTTAAGATGTTTGAAATAACTTGAAGGTAAATGAATGCTGAGAGAAGAGTTCATCTGAAATGTTCTTCTAATGCTAGCATTTTTCACAGGCTCCTATTTGATTCAGTAATTTCACTTTATGGCAAAGAATAGGTTATTTTCATCACTTTTAACATAAAAATAACAAATAACAACATAAGAGGTTGAGACAAAATGTTCATTGTAGAAGAAAATTCCAGATGGCTCTTAGAGGTTTTTGCATCTAAACTCTTCAAATACACCTTTAGGTGAAGAGCACCCAGTTCTCGGAATCATTCCAATCATGGGAATACTGCAGCTTCTGGGACATGACGTCTAATGTTAGTGTAGCGTGAATGCATCTTTAAACCTACAGAATCTCCTGAAACTCACCTGTTTTTCACCTTAATCTCGCAGCTGCGCAGTGTTAACCTATAAACAGACAAAAATGACTTTACATTAACCAAAACTACATAACTCAGAATTGTGATAGCCGCCTCGAGAGCACTGAACGTCCACAAACGCTGCTGTTAACACGAGACAACCGAATAACATCGGAAGAATTTTGGAGGAGAGCGATTTCTTATTTAATGTCGCGCTATAATGGCTCGTAATGAAACGCAATTACGCCTCTCTGACCTTGCTTTCACTTTACATGTATTACAGTACCGTACAGATGATGCAGCCGCAGAAACAACCGATTCCTAGTTGAGCTAACGTTACCTGGACCAACTTATTCTTTGTAAATTATGTTTAGATATTATCAAAAAGGGTGTAATGTAGATATAATGTTATAGCCCCCTGTAGCCTAATTAAAAACACAAAAGATAGAGAACACAGTGCTGTCAAGTAGGATAAATCGGCGAAATACCTTGAGTTGGAGCTCCAGTTCAGATGTTCATCCCTGCCGACGGCTCTGCGTCTGACCGGCAGCTTTGGAGATTTTTATGGAGCCGCGGTGACGCCATCGGAGAAGCCCCGCCCACTCATCCATCACCGAGAAACAACCGAGCTACTTACTGTACACTGTATAAAATATCTGTTAATAAAGTGTCTGTACTTTGTGATTCACAAGTGTTTTCCGTTTATTTAGGGTTGTGAATTGCATTATGGGACCTCAATCTCTGCTCTGTCGACCTTTGATGTTGAAAAGTCACCTCTACAGTTTAACAGAGTCACTTCATTGACATTTTAATAGTTTAATATAATGTATAAGAAATAGTATATAGAGAAATAAGTCTGTAAATTAGTAGAAAATGTACTGGCAGTTTATTACCAGGTTTTTGTACCGTAATTTACAACACCAACCCAGACTATATCACTTTAAACTATTAAAAATGAGAATAAAAGTCACTTTTTCAAACATTTCAAGGTTAAAAGTTGTTGGAAGGAAGACCAAAGTCCCATAATGCAATTCAAAAGCATAAATGGGTGAAAATTAAAAAAATAAGCACAAAATATGGAAAACTGCTAATATAGGGATTATTTGTTTTACAGTGTACAGCTGAGACATCACAGTCAGGCGCGCGTTACAAACAAGTGCTTATACATGTATAAAAGAGTTATTAATGTTTTTGCTTACTTTTATGTTTTATTATTATTTTATTTCATATTTTTACATAAACAATTGTGCTACATTATTGCTTATTATTATTCATCAGTTTGAGAAAAGTTGACAGAATCGGAGACAAGTATATGTTAGTGTTTTCTTATTGCTCATTGTTCAAAAGTAAAGGAATGTCCTGAAACTCACTGTACTTTCACATCCTTCCATATTCCCAATAAACATACTTAGAAAAAAACATAAAACAACACAGAGAGCAACGTTTAGCCAATACTATGAATCTGAACTCCACAAATGCTGGGTTATTTTAACTAAACATTGGGTCAAGCACAAACTTTGGGCTTAAATGTGTAATTTCAATTAAATGAAGCAAATATGTAAATAAATAAATAGTCCAACTTTGGGTTAGTCCATATTTGACCCACACTGTAAAAATATATATAAATTGGTAGATTTTATTTTGTTATTAATGTTTTAATTAT
>CAIGQW010055694.1:3652101-3667970 GCA_903798125.1 Danio choprae | reverse complement strand
ACACACACACACACACACACACACACACACACACACACACACACACAGAAATAGACAGCATGTGGGTGGATGCCATTTCTGCCTTCAAATCAGGAGCATACTGAAGCAATCCCAACGTTGCAATATGACCATAATAACCCGTCATTACCACTCATACGCCCATCATTAACATACTATTTATAGGAATCAGGCCAATCCCACTCATTCAGACTCTCTCACTCCGCACACTTAAGGGAAACCAGTGTGCCCCACCCGGACCACCCTCACAAGACCAACACCCCATAATGCATTTTCATTGGGGGGAATAAAAAGTTAAAAAAGACTCTAGACAATACTCTTTACGCACAATACTCATTCAATGATGATGATAAAACTCCTTATACAGAGCAAACTAATCCTGACAGTGACACAAGTTTTCATGGCAAGTAGTTCACCAATTTGAACCATAATTCAGTTCTAAGAGTATTTCAGTTGGAAGGCAAAGATTGGCTAACCTCATTTTTTCACATGAGGATGCAATAAATGTAAACCATATTAAAAAATAGTGAATTCAACAACACATGTAATCAAAAGAGGACATCTTAATGAAATCAAGGAAATGCCAGCTCGTTTCGGCCCCGAGAAAGGCTTTTAAGCCCAAACGCACTGGCATTTATTTGATTTCATTAAAATGTTCTCCTTTTAATACAAGTGTTGCTGGAGTTCCCTATTTTTACTATATTTGCATTCTGCGCAGCTGATTGGAGGAAGCGGTGTGTCGACTGCATTTAAACGACGCAAACAAATCTTAATATTAGCACTACTCAGTGGTTATCACTGTCGCCTCACAGCAAGAAGGTCGCTGGTTTGAGTCCTGGTTGGGCCAGTTGGCATTACTGTATGGTGTTTGCATGTTCTCCCCGTGTTGTCGTGGGTTTCCTCTGGGTGCTCCGGTTTGCCCCACAGTCCAAACACATGCGCTATAGGAGAATTGAATAAACTAAATTGGCCATAATGTATGATTGTGTGTGGGAATGTGAGAGTGTATGGGTGTTTCCCAGTACTGGGTTGCGGCTGGAAGAGCATGCGCTGAGTGAAACATATGCTGGAATTGTTGGCGGTTCATTCCGCTGTGGCGACCTCTGATAAATCAGAGACTAAGCCGAAGGAAAATGAATGAATACTACTTTATTTCTTGATCAGAAAGTTGCAGCAAGACTTCGATCTGCCCACGTGTAAAACTACAAATGACTTAACAGAGCCAGTCAGTCCAGACTCTCAAAATATTTATAACTGTGTATATATCATATTACATTATCCCTAAATTTGTGATCAATTTGAAATCCATTTTTATTGACGCAACCATCAAGTTTAAATCAACAGTTTCACATTTCTTGGTCACTTTTAATAAATCAGTGTTATTCACAATGCTTCATGGGATTGTAGTTCTTTCCCTCATTAAAGTACAAAGTCTCGTATTTCTGACTTTTTGTCTGATTTCCTTTGATTTATTTGACTCCAATCACAGATTGTAATGACCAGCCATGTAACTGGCTGGTTTGGTTCATGGCTCAAAACTCTTTAACAAAGATGCTTTAAAATCATTTAAGAAACAATTACTGTGAATAAAATGTGCGAACAATCAATAGCATTTTCGCTTTGAAGAAAATACACAAACAAATGAACAAAAACATTTATAAATGGCCTAATTACCACTGAAATAACACCCATTTTTCTTCAAATATGGTTGAAAAGTCGTCAAATATAATTAAAAATTGATGTTTTTAGTCATGTTCATGTCTCCATGGTACACCAGGCAGAAACGGAAAGAAAGGCCAAAAGTATTATTCGAGATGAAATTTGAGAGAAATTTGAAAATCATTGGTGTAATTTGTATACACTATTTGACAAAAGTCTTGTCGTCGATCCCAGGTGTAAGAGCAACAAATAATAACTTGACTTCTAGTTGATCATTTGGAAAAGTGGGATTTTTCCAATGAATCTGTTGAACTGCATCCCAACCATCACAAATACTGCAGAAGACCTATTGGAACCCGCATGGACCCAAGCCTCTCACAGAAATCAGTCAAGTTTAGTGATGGAAAAATCATGGTTTGGGGTTACATTCAGTATGGGGGCGTGCGAGAGATCTGCAGAGTGGATGGCAACATCAACAGCCTGAGGTATCAAGACATTTGTGCTGCCCAAAATCACAAAAGAGGGCAAATACTTCAGCAGGATAGCGCTCCTTCACATGCTTCATCTCCACATCAAAGTTCCTGAAAGCAAAAAAGGTCAAAGTGCTCCAGGATTGGCCAGCCCAGTCACTAGACATGAACATTATTGAGCATGTCTGGGGTACGATGAAGGAGGAGGCATTGAAGAAGAATCCAAAGAATCTTAATGAACTCTGGGAGTCCTGCAAGAACGCTTTCTTTGCTATTTCAGATGACTTTATTAAATAAGTTATTTGAGTCATTGCAGAGATGTATGGATGCAGTCTTCCAAGCTCATGGGAGTCAAACACAATATTAATTATTTTTCCACTGCATCATAACTTCATATTCGATACTGTACATTATTTTATTAAAGTGACAAGACTTTTGTCTAAGCTAAGTCAGACCTTACTGTATTAATTAAATAATTAAAAATCAATGCATTTTTATTTAGGTAAAATACGCATAATCTAGAGGCCGTTGCCTTTCATATAAGCCACTTCTGATACCAAATGATCAACTAGAAGTCAAGTTATTATTTGTTGTTCCTAAAAACTGGATAGGCGACAAGACGTTTGTCAGGTAGTGTATGTGCAGCTTTTTGTTTTGATTTGTTCAGTTATTTACTGTGTTGTGGTGTAGGGTTGGTGCAAATGGTGTGTTGTTGTACTGTTTTTTGTGGTATTTGTGGTTTAATAATTTATTGCATTACGATGACAACGGTGGCAAGTGGGTTTCCCCTCACCGATGACAACGGTGGCAAGTGGGTTTCCCCTCACAGGGATTAATAAAGTTCTCTGCTACTACTGTTAAAGCTGGAACTGATATTTAAATGCTAAAACGGAAAAGTCAGCAAAGCCTCGAAAATCAAATATGTATTTAAGCCCAAACTGTGACTCTTGTCACAGACTGACAAAACCTTTCAGAATATCTTATTCAGCCCTGCTCATGTAAATAAAGCAAAACACACCAGCAAACAAACACAACAAACTAAAAGTGCTGCCTTCATTCACTCTCCTATTCAAATATACAGAAATACAGTGTTGTTTGTTCACGTAAACATTCTCAGTGTGGACGTTTTACACCGTTTACCAAAAACAAACTCAAGCAAATATGGAGAGGCTGGAAACGCACACATTTACAAATATAATGATCATTTTAATATTGTTTGTTTAATACTCTATTGCTATTTAGAAATGTGTTTTGAGTTTTCAAATCGCACATTAGTCCTGTTATAAATAAAACGCCACTGAAGATTTAAAAACACAGCAAACAGTTAAATCCACGAATGAATATTCAAGATGGGAAGAGCATGTTGCCAGCTGAGGGGGCTGCAAATACCAAATATAACATAATAGCTGGACCGCGGTTATGGAAAATCTGTATCTTAAGATTAAAATGGCACCTTCCCCATCCATTTTTCCCCGTTTACATCACTTTTAAAAACTCACCTGTTTGATCTGGCCTACTAATATCGTACTGTTTTTATTTGTCTTGACTATTACTCGGGTTAAAAATGTTTATCTGTTGTTTCCCTGCTGTTTTACAGCTCTATATGGAGTTGGATTTTATGTAGAGAATTTTGGTCACACTGTAAAACATATCTGTTAATTAACAGCTTCCGTGTTTAGTGATTCACTTGTGTTTTCCATTTGTTTACTGTTGTGAATTGCATTATGGGATGTTGATCTCTGCTCTGTCGACTTTTGATGTTGAAAATTCACCTCTACAATTTAACAAAGTGACTTTTATTGACATTTTAGTAGTTTGAAATAATGTAATGTATAAGAAATAATATAAAGAGGAATAAGTATAAAGAGTAAATAAGGTTTTGTAGCGTAATATACAACACCAACCCAGACAATATATCACTTTAAACTACTAGAAATGTTCATAAAAGTCACTTTTTTCACTTTTCAAGGTTAAAAGTTGTTGGAAGGAAGATCAAGACCCCATAATGCAATTCAGAAGCATAAATAAATAAGGAAAAATGAAAACATGAGTCACAAAATACAGGAAACTGCTAATTTAGGGATATTTGTTTTACAATGCAGTCTTGTGGCTGTTTTAAATGTGCTTTATGGACTAGAACAGCTTAGAAAAGAAAAAGGAGACCCTTCTGGAGCAGAATAAAGGATTATGTAGAGCAGTGGTTTTGCTTCAAAAGCCAAATTATACATTGGACATCAAAACCACGACTCTACCATCCTCATAACCAGTTTTATACCAGTATTATTAGAGTGAATCAAATCCTTCAACAATGACTTTCATATTGAACTGAATCTTCACTGAACTAATCAGAATAAACCCAGATTTCCTATGAGCTGAATGTGCTTTTATGAACTAGGGTGATGAGATGTGCCTGTTTTCAGAGGACAGTCCAAAATTTCGTCTCTAGCTAGAGCTGTTTTAAGTAAAAACATCTGCTGTGTTCATTTGCTGTGTCACACACAATTGAAGTTGAAGACAAAATCATTAGCCCTCCTGTGATATTTTCATTATTTTCTAACTATTTCCCAAGTGCTGTTTAACTGAGATTTGTCAACACAACAGATTTGTAAACATGATAATTAACTTAATTAATTTAATAACTAATTTCTAAAAACTGAATACTTTTATCTTTGCCATGATGACAGTAAATAATATTTGACTAGATATTTTGCAAGATAGTAGCATTCAGCTTAGCGTGCAATTAAAGCCTTAACAAGGTTAATTAGGTTAACTAGGCACGTCATTGGACAACAGTGGTTTGTTCTGTAGCCAATTGGAAAAAGAAGAGGGCTAAAAATAAATAAATAAATAAATTCCAGCCAAACTAAAAGACTTTCTCCAGTAGAAAAGAAGTATATGATAGGAATAAAAATGTCCTTGCTCCTCAAATTTCACAGGAGGGATAACAATTTTGTCTGTACGTGAGATTTCAAAGCTATTTTGACCACTGAACTAGAAAATCAAAATACGATAAATAAGATAAGATAAAAATAAGAGAATTTTTTAATATAATGAGATAAAAATCTAGATAAGATAAAAACTCAAATAAAAATCAGATCAATTTCCATGAGTGGACAATAAAGAAAATCAAATGTATACGAGCTGAATTTGTTGAACACTAAGTGAACTTCTTACCCGATTTATTATTATTTTTGTTAAGCTATTTTATGACATTACATTTTTATAATAGTTTAAGCCCCTTAAAATGGTGTAAAAAAAGCAGTGTCCATACCTCACAGCGGAAGGGTTTCTCTCCTGAATGCTGCAGCGAGTGCACTTTGAGGGACATGCTGCGCTTGAAAGACTTTCCACAGGTTTCACAGGTAAACGGCATGTCCTTTGTGTGAGCTGGAGACAGGCAGAAGAATCTTTATCTAATGCTTTTTGTAGTATATGAGTGAGTTTACATGCACATTCTTGAACTAATAACTCTCTTAAAATGCTGATGATGCAAGTGGTCAGGTAAACGTGTTAAACCGTTTCCTTTACCAGAGTAAAGTTATATAAACTGCCCTAAACTGACCGACATAGCTAGATTTTAGCCCCTTATGTGGATTTTGGGTGGGATATAAATGCATTAACGTGCTTACTGTTGGTTTATTGAAGAGGGCAAATGTGAAATGTGACGAAACGGTTTTTTTACTTGACATTTAGATGTCAGTGGTTCCCAGTGGTTGCAATCCTTTTCCTCGGTTTTTAATTACTTATTTAACACGACAACTGACAGACTCAATTAACAAGTAAATGATTATGTTTGTGTGACTGCAATTTTCTCGCATTGCTGTTTTACTGGTTTTCATCTAAACAATAACAACAGGTTACTTCAGTAAGCTGATTTGTGAGTTATTAGCCTATTTGCACTCATCTGCTCATTCATACTGAAGATTTAATTGTTTAGTAGGGCTGTGTTTAAGTGTGTGTGCGCGTGCATGTTTACTGTACGTACCGACCATGTGCTTTCGGACATGGGCCATGGTGTAGAATTTCTTCTCACAAATCTCACAGGCAAATTTCTTCTCTGCAAATCCATGGACAATCTTGATATGCTCATGGAGGGACCACAGCTTCTTAAAGGACTTATTACAGGACACACACTGAGACACAAAAAGACAGAGACACACTGTTATACTGGAAGTCCATAAAAATCATTCAGTAGTGCATCTTACTGTAAGAGGCCCTGTGAAAGTGAATAAAGTCTCCCTCTGCTGGCCAAGATTGATAATAACAGCTTTTTTTTCAATTTAGGAATTTTAAATGACATCATTATGCATTATGTGTGCTGATTTCCCTACTGTTATCTCTGTCTTGAGCAATAGACTAATTAGTGTTTAATTACGTAATAATTAAGCACATATACAATAGTGGCACTGTAAAAAGGTAAACTTGAAATTTTGGTTAATACCAATCTCGTAGTGCATATTATAATGTTATGTTGAAGCTTTTGTCAAGGTTAATCTAATCTTTTTGTTTAGTCAGAACATACAGAAGGACTATCTAAAACTTTATTAATCTGATACAAGTTCATTATCCTCTCATCAAAGTTGTGTTCATTTGAATCAAAAATATTATAACGTAAATGCTTTATTATATTATATTTCTGCAATATTAAAGCTGAATTTTCAGCATTATTACTATTGAACGGTGTTCAGTGTCACATGATCTTTCAGAAATCCTTAGCATAGGCTAATCTGGTGCTTAAGAAACATTTTTTTCTTTATTATAAACAACATTGAAAAAAAATATTGTTAGGATTATTCAATGAATACTGAGTCTAACAATGAAAAAAGTCTTTACTGTCACTTTTGATCAATTTAATGTGTCCTTGCACAAAAGCAGTATTAATTTCTGACTGATTCCAAACTTTTAAAGCATAGCATATTTTCAATGAAGTTTCATCTCAATTTAAAAGATATTAAAATAATAAAGTTTTATCTCTTGTTTCACAAAAGTAGACTGTCCGTAACATACAGGCTTAACATTTCCCCAAATATGGCCTCTGACTTTATACAAATGTCTATTAACAACACTCCTAAACCCACGACCGTTCTGCATCTTCTCTCTGAGATCATGTGACACCCGCAAAGCTCCTCTTTACCTGAATATTCTTCTCGCAGTCCGTCTGCTGGTGCAGAGCCAGTTCGCTCTCCAACACGAACTTCTTCCCGCACTTGTCGCAGATCTGCATGCGCCTGTGCGTCACGTTCATGTGCTTCTCCAGGTACCAGCGGGTGTTGAACACGCGTGGGCATTTTTCACATGCCAGCGTCTCTTTCTCCTCCCCCTCTCCCCTGGCTCCTCCCCCAGTGGGCATGGCTCCTGAAGCAGAGGAGGCGGAGCTTTTGGCCTCCTTGGCCGGTCTGCACTTTTGGGGCGGGGCTTCTGCATGCTTCCTCCGCCCCCTGGTGGTCACACCAGATAATGTCACACTCGAAGCAGCGACTCGACGACTTTTTCGGCGTGGCTGAGCGGTGGTCCGTCCCCTCTGCGCCCGCTGTGCTCTTGTACGCCGACTATTATTCTCCTCCTCCTCTTCCTCCTCCTCTTCATCTTCTTCCAGATCACTGTAGTTCTCTTCAACACTGTCGACTTCCTCCTCCTCATCATCCTCATCTTCATCCTCCTCACTATTGCTCTTATCATCTCCTGCAGCGTTCCCCGCGTCGTCTCCTTTGGACACGTGCAGGGTTTGGTTATTAAGGTTGACCTCCACGATGATCTGCCCTCGTTTAAACTCATCCTCTGCTCCGGCTCCTGAATCGTCAGCTTCCGAATCGTCCGACGTTCCTCTGTTTCCGCTCTTTGCCGGAGCTCCTTCCCGGTAAAACGGCTGATTCAGGGCAGGGTTCAGCTCTGAGGGTATTTGCGAATCCGCTGCCATTGTGTTATCGATGCCCACGGAGTATGGTGTATCCGCAGCTTCTCGCTTGTAAATTTTCGTCAATAGATCGGAATCAGGAGCAGAGGTGTTGTGGATGTACGTTTGGGAGGGTTGGGTCATTGGCCGTTCTTCTTCGGACATCGCCTCCAGGCCGGACAGCTCTTCCCTCAGTGTTTGGCAGGACTTCATGGGTAGTCGACCACCTGCTCGACCTGAAGCGTTTGCCTCTCTATGTTTGGGACTATCCGGTCTAGATGTAGAGGGTAAAATGTACCCCTCCTCTCCGGTGAACGAGAGGAGGGTGTAAAGGAGGAGAGACTAGAAGAGATGCTTTAGCCAAGGCCAAACTGAGCCTCCATTACTTACACTAGAGCACAAAAGAAAAAGAAAGAAATATGAAAAAACTAAGAAACTGAAGAAGACTTAGTAATTCAACAACTGATCTTGGGATACACAGTTAATTATTGTAAAACAGATCATGATGGTATAAAAATAACACACCAGAAATGTCTGACGCTGATAATTCTTTATATCTGGAGGCAATTAATATATCTGGAGTACTTGCCTAGTTAACCTAATTAACCTTGTAAAGCCTTTAAATGTCACTTTAAGATGAATACTAGTGCCTTGCAAAATATCTAGTAAAATATTATGCACTGTCATCATGGCAAAGACTAAGAAATTAGTTATTAGAAATGAGCTATTAAAATGATTATGTTAAAAAAAAAAAGAATATCATTGTGGCTGCTGCAGACATGGTACGGAACGCAATGCTCCTTGAATGAGAGTACAGTTCCTAGCCATATCGGCCAAGAAATTAACAACTTTTCATTTTCCATCGGTCTTAGTCGAGCCTTAAACAAGTTGAGCTTTAAAATTAGGAATATTATCAAAACTGTTTTATTTTTTGTTGAGTGAGATGCTAATGGTCTGATCCAATTTAATGATCTATACTAAGCTAAGCTAAAAGTGCTCCCTCCAGGGCTGAAGATCGGCTGAATGCGTTTAAAAATGTTAATACTCAACCATTTAACTCTAGGAGAGTTGTAAAATGAGCTTATTAAGTGGAACAATCCTTTAAGGTCTCCCTTTTTTGCCAAAATCTTAACATTTGATAATTACACTATCACTATATCAGTGTTTCCCAACCCTGTTCCTGAAGGCACACCAACACTACACATTTTTAACCTCTCCCTAATCAAACACACCTGAATCAACTTATCAGAACATTAGAAGAGACTCTAAAACCTTAAGTTAATGGGTGAGATGAGGGACATATGTACGGTTGGTGTGCCTCTAGGAACAGTGTTGGGAAACATTAACATTGCAACTGTAGGATACAAATATATCATGTTTTGAAACAGTCAAATCACGTTTTTCCCCAAAATAGTGCAGAACCACAGCACAGAAAACTAAAATCCCCCCAAAATTGTGCAGGCCTGAAATGTTTAACCTTAATCCGCTCACCTGAATTCGGCCTCAGTGTGCAGCCGCATGCATGCATTTCATCCCGATCCGAATTGAAGTTGTCTTGGCTTTATGTCGCAACTTCAGTCGCTCGACAGCATCTCCATTTCACAATAGCGATGCCTCATCTGCAATCTCTGCTGATTCAGACACAAAAAGCCGCCTCCTCTCTTTCTCTGTGCTGTTCAACTCAAATGCTTAGATCTTGCACTCATCACCAACTGCTCCGAATCAGCACCCCGCAGCCAGACGCTACCTGAAAGAGAGCAAGAAACAAGGAAAATGAAAGACAACTGAATGCAATCACATCAGGTGTCAAATAAGACGTCACATTTAATGGAGTACATCAAAGTGAGTAAATGAACCACAACTACCATTGACACAAGAGAAGCGTGTCATCGAACTGATTTTCAAGAATGGCTACAATCTTGCTTTATATTATAACAGGCAGCATAACACACTTCTTCAACTCCAGTCATTGCAATTACCTGGTAGCAGCTTCAAATCATGTGCCATACATCCTTTATATGTACAGTATATATATGAGTGTGTGTGTGTGTGTTTGTAAGAATGAAAGAAAGCAAGAGAATAAGAGAAGGAAAAGAGAAAGAGAAACGAAACAGCAGCCTGGTTAAGGTGTAGGCATATAAAATCTCACTACTAATCAGACCCACAAGCCAGACCGCAACAGTTTTCGCTTCTCAGTGCTAAGTGTGTGAGCAACTAAAAATTAAGACTACAAGAGGTTGAGTAAAGAAAACATATTTGCACATCACAAAATCTCATCTTCTGAACAAACCTTTTTAAAAAACAAATATATCGATAAATCAGGGACAACCTGCACACTTCATCGCATTATGAATCTTGCACACCTCTTTAAAGTAGAAGTTTACCTCTTTGGCAAACGCACAGCTTACGGTCATTTCCCAGCTGTGAATACGTTACATGAAGACAGAAATGACATTTTTGCCTGAATTATACTTTATAAATACAGTATATGACTCTTTCAACACCATTTGGAGGTGTCCACGTTGCTGAGCAATATATATAAAACAATGTGAAGACTTATGCGACCGCCTTATAGGTTTCTCTCCTGAAAATATAATTGGCTGAATCTTAGAAATGCTGGATTAAGATCGTGTGGGGGATCCAATCGAGATTATCATCTTTTTTCGATTAATCGTGCAGCCCTAGTTGACGCGATGCTCAATTAGTACTAATGGGCCTAAATTGTGCCAAGAAAATATCCCCCACACCATTACACCACCACGACCAGCCTGAACCGTTGATACAAGGCAGGATGGATCCATGCTTTCATATTGTTGCCACCAAATTCTGACCCTACCATCTGAATGTCGCAGCAGAAATCGAGACTCATCAGACCAGGCAACTTTTTCCAGTCTTCTATTGTATAATTTTAATGAGCCTGAGCTAATTGTAGCCTCAGTTTTCTGTTCTTAGCTGACAGGAGTGACACCCGGTGTGGTCCTCTGCTGCTGTAGTCCATCCGTGTCAAAGTTTGTTCAGAGTGCGTTCAGAGATGCTCTCCTGCATACCTCGGTTGTAACGAGTGGTTAATGAGTTACTGTTGCCTTTCTATCAGCTTGAACCAGTCTGGCCATTATCTTCTAACCACTGGCATCAACAAGGCATTTGCACAGAACATTTTCTCCTTTCCGAAACATTCTCTGTAAACCCTAGAGATGGTTGTGCATGAAAATCCCAGTAGATCAGCAGTTTCTGAAATACTCAGACCAGCCCGTCTGGCACCAACAATCATGTCACATTCAGAGTCACTTAAATCACCTTTCTTCCCCATTCTGATGCTCGGTTTGAACTGCAGCAGATCGTCTTGATCATGTCTATATGCCTAAATGCATTGAGTTGCTGTCATGTGATTGGCTGATTAGAAATTTGCGCTAACGAGCAGTTGGACAGGTATACCTAATACAGCAGTCAAATTTTGTGGATTATCACCTTTCAGTTGTCCTAAAACTATCGAACAATGCCCATTCTTATCTTAGGACAATTAAAAAAATATCTTTTTTCTATCCACTTCAAACGTTGACTACTGTATACACTGTAAAAAATACTGGGTTTCCCCACAATCAATGAGTCCTGGGACAACATGAAGGAATTAAGTTATCTTATTCGTTTTTACAAAGTTAAGTGGATTAAATTTCGATAAAACAATTAAGTTGTTGCAAAAAAAAAACCTGTCAATAATTGTGTTGTTTCAGCTCATTTTAAAGAAGTAGTTTGAACAAACAGCAAACGTCATTTTTTGATTGTATAAATCACACAAAAAAAGAATAAAAGCAATAAGTGTCATGGCCAAAACTCTCTCTCAGCAAAGCATTTTCATTCATTCTCATTTCAGCTTAGTCCCTTTATTAATCTGGGGTCACCACAGCGGAATGAACCGCCAACTTATCCAGCATATGTTTTACGCAGCGGATGCCCTTCCAGCTGCAACACATCTCTGGGAAACATCCATACACACCCATTCACACTCATACACTACGAATAATTTAGCTTACCCAATTCCCCTATAGTGCATGTCTTTGGACTTGTGGGGGAAATTGGAGCACCCGGAGAAAACCCACGCCAACACAGGGAGAACATGCAAACTCCACACAGAAACGCCAACTGACCCAGCCGAGGCTCGAACAAGCGACCTTCTTGCTGTGAGGTGAACGTGCTACCACTGCACCACTGTAAGGCCCAGCAAAGCATTTTGAAAATCTTAATTGATTTTTCACCACAGCTTTATTAGATTCTTACCAAGGTTTAAGTAAAACATAGATAATAAAAAAAAGTTGATTTGTCTCAGTACCGTGCCAAGCAACAGTCACAGGCGTACATTTCTTTGTAGAGTATTTTACAACTGCCTAGAATGCCGCTCAACAATGACAATCAAGGACCGGAACAATCAATTTTACAATGCAAGAGTTGCACCTATTTCAGCTAACGGTCGCAAGTCATTTATCTTTGATCTGTACAACATTCACTAAACAGAGAAACAGATTTACCCAAACATGGAGACAGTTACACACTCAAGAACCAAAACCAGACCACAAGTTTCAGAGTGAGTGATTTGAAACGGGTGTGTGGGAAACGTGTTTGAGCGCCCTCAAGGAACGATCTCCTCCTCGAATCAATGACAACTTTATATAACAATATCTGACAGTAGGTCAAGGGACATAAAATGACCCTGAAGGTCAAAATGCAAGACCCCACAGTCTACTGCGATCAAGAACAGCACCAAGTAAACAGCAGACGCAGACAGGAAAAATAGCGGTGTTTTCGCACTATACTTTTAAGGGCCTCAACCTTGATTTCCTGGCTGTCTGTGAACATCTTTGTTCTGTTTGAGCGCATGTGTGTGCCAGTGGTCTGTGTGAGCTGAACTAATGTTTCTGTGAAATACGCACTGCTTTTTCCAACAATACTGCATTGTGAAGCATTGACTGTGTACGACATGATAAAATCTGATGCCTTGTGACTAGCAAGATAATCACCGTCTAGTCGGAGTGCTGTGAAGAGACCAGCTGACTCACATTAACCCACCTCTTTAATCCATCATAGGAGAATAAACAGCTTAAAAAAAGACTTTTCTTCCTCAGACACATGCTAATAGTGGTGTCTTTGACTGTCTGAGAGTGAGAGCTGCACAGATGCAAACCAAAACGCACATTTCGAGAACGTTACAGCAGTTTTTTTGGATCACAAGGCTTGTTGACTCATCAAGGTGCGTGCACAACCTCTAGATGAAAGAAAGTGAATTTATGCTGTTGTGTGGCAGCAGGAAAGGATGTGTGCCACGGCATAATGCAGATGTGTGCATTATCTTACAGTGAGCTACACTCTTGATTGTACGCTTTTGAAAGGTCATGACCATTATGTGTCTGAAGGTGAGGAAGCTGCGTTAGAATGATGAAAAGTGAAAAAACAAACAGTTAGGCCAGTTGAAACAGAAATGTGAAGCCTTAACGTATACAGGTTCACCTTTTGAGTCACATTTAGGGCACATAAGATTATGAAACTTAAGGTTTCTCCAGGTGTCAGTAACTCAGATTTAAGGCTTTCTTTATCAACGGTTTGTTCACTGACTGTAATCACATTAAGGTTCAAGACTTTTGCGCACCAAAACAAACAAACAAACAAACAAACAAACAAACAAACCAAAACAGAAAAGTCAATTTCTTCCTCATCATTTTGGGTGAACTAGCATTCTGAATGAAATTTGGTCTCATAGTCTAGCGGTTAAGTGGGCCAACATATATATTATTAGGTAATCCTTCCCCTCCCTCTACTGTCCTATCAAATAAAGGGGAATTTTTTTCTTTTATCTATTCATCCATATCCCCATCTCCATATACAAACTGTACACATATACATATTCATCCATTCTCTTTTCAGCTTAGTCCCTTTAATAATTAGGGGTCGCCACAGCGACCTTTTTGCTGTGAGGTGAGCGCTACCCACTGCGCCACCATTACATACATATACACACACAGATATTGTAACGCCTGGCTGGCGGATGGTGACATAACGAGACGGAGAATGAGAAACATTAACAAACGGGTTTATTGAACACTTAAGGGGAACAGATACTGGATGCGGGAAGACAGGACGACACAGGAACAGAACCATACGAATCAGAATACCGGACAACGAAGGACACAGACGAAAGGGTATAAATAGATACAGGATTGATTAAGCTAAAGAGACACAAGGGATGAACACAGGTGGAACAGATCAACATTGACGGTGGCAGGAGGAAGACAAAGAAAGCACGTGACAACAACAAATGATGACGCGGACGAACACTGACATATACATATACATATATATATATACATATACATATATATATATATATATATATATATATATATATTGACTAGTGACAGAACTACAACAATACAGAATCCAAATAATAATAAAAAAACAGTTACTGCATTTTTAATACATATTTTTATTTTGAAAAGGTCATAAATATTTTTATTTGGTCAAGACCAGTTTCAAATTATTTAAAGGGATTTTTTTTCCGGCTTTGGTTAAGGTCAATCCTCTGAATCTAAGATTCAACTATGGTTCAACTGGCGTACTAAGAGCCACGGAAATAAAAATAAGTAAATACTAAAAATAAGGCGACTTTTCCAGAGCCTTTCCTTTTTTCCCGTGTATATTTTTGCTAAGCTTTTAAAATGCTCCAACAGTTTGTGAAACGCTGCTGTTTTCAACTTTAACAATAATCCCCTGAACAACTTTAAATTTAGATTTTATGACTGGATTTTGCATTTCTGTCCACATTTTTGTCCCAGAGCTATGCCAACAACTCATGTAACAACTCATTTAGCTTTAGCTTCAAAATAGCAGTGCAGGAAACATAGATTCCCTCTTGTGTTTTATTAACAGAAACACAATGAAGCAAAAACTAGAAAAACAGGGTTAAAAAAACATGCTGCTATGTTTAAAACCATGTAACAATGCGCCTGAGTGACTTAATTCACCTGAATCACTGCAGCTGCAGTTTACATTGCTGAAAAATGCCCACATATACATGCATGCACAGACCTGCCCACACAAACAAACAAATAAACCATATACACAAACAAACGCCTACACATTTACAATTATACACACACACACACACAAGCACATACCCACGCAGATACAGCCATATTCACACACACACACACACACACACACACACACACACACACACACACACCTCCACCTTGCTTCCGGTGCGCTTTGAAACTTTCTGAGAACTGGAGAGCGCAGTGTATGTGACCACATGATGGGTGTATAAGGGGTCACAAACTGCAGAACGTGTGCTTTGGAGTCATTGGAAAATAGAGTATATGTAATGTGCATTACCGTACGTGCATCTCAAACCCTGTCTGACACACATTACACTACTCGTAAACACTGCACCATTTCAGGTAAAAAGAAAACAACGACTTGCTTTTATATTAAAGTGGTAGTTCACCCAAATTTCAATGGTTTAATTTTTTTTCTACTATGGAAGTCAGTTTCCAACAATCTTCATATAATGTTGGAAAGTCAGAAATGACTTCCACAGTATTTTTCTTTCTACTATAGATTCCAATGGTTTCCAATATTGTTCAAAATATCTTCATTTAATGTTGGAAAGCATTGACTTCCATAGTATTTTCCCTACTTTAGATTTTAATGGTTTCCGACATTCTTCAAAATATTTTCACATAATATTGGAAACCACTGACTTCCATTATAATTTTTTCCTACTATGGATGTTAATAAATTACAACATTCTTCAAAATATCTTAATATAAATGTTGGAAACC
>CAIGQW010055694.1:3622243-3647292 GCA_903798125.1 Danio choprae | reverse complement strand
CCTCACCCCATTGTCAGATTATTTCCCTCACCCCATTGTCAGATAAGCATTTTTTGCAGTGTGGGTGTCTCATTTCTGCTCTGAATTCATCTATTCGTCAGTCTTCCTTCATTTTGTTACGCAACACTAGAGATGCACACAATATTTGGCCACCGAATATTTTAGGCCAAAAATGGCCAAAAAGTCCATTTTCAGTTTTCGGCCGAACGATCTTCATCACCGAAACAGTATATTGTGATGATGCAAACAGAAACCGCGGCTTGCACCTGCTTGTCTGAAGCTGCATGTCTACGGTGTGTCTCTTTAAGAAATCATATTCCAAAATTAAGTTAGCTTTTCCTAAAAACAAGAAAAACAATCTTGTTTTTCTTTTGACATATGATTTATTCTGACATGATTTAGCTTGTTTTGAGGAAAAACTCACTCAATTTCGGAATATTATTTCTTGAAACAAGACAATATGTTTTGCTTGTCTTGGAAAATCTTCTTGATTTAGGAGTTTTTAGATATCTGGACTACAAACAAGACAGAATCTAAGTAAGAAAAACATTTTTTGCAGTGTGGGCGTCTCGTTTCTACTCTGAATTAGTTCATTCGTCAATGTCCTGTGGTTAAAAATGAGTCCCGCGCAAATCTGTATCTCTCTGATTTGGTGGGGTTGTGTATTAATTCCTTTCCAAATATGCATTTTTATCCATCTTTCGCAAAGAATAGAGGCTATTTTGGAGTGTTTTGGTAAGATTACTGGTCCAGGGATATATATATATATATATATATATATATATGCAGAAAAATACATATAAAAAAAAAAACATCAGAAAAGCAAAAGACAAAAAAGGCTTAAATGGAGATGTGTACATAACGCACCATGTCATAAAGCGTGAATCATCTCAGACTGGTTTCTTGAACATGACAATGAGTTCACTGTACTCAAATGGCCTCCACAGACACCAGAACTCAATCCAATAGAGCACCTTTGGGATGTGGTCGAACGGGAGATTCGCATCATGGATGTGCAGCCGACAAATCTGCAGCAACTGCGTGATGCTGTCATGTCAATATGGACCAAAATCTCTGAGGAATATTTCCAGTACCTTGTTGAATCTATGCCACAAAGGATTAGGGCAATTCTGAAGGCAAAAGGGGGTCCAACCCGGTACTAGTAAGGTGTACCTAATAAAGTGGCCGGTAAGTGTATTCATATATATTTTATTTTATCCATCTAACCAGACAAATGAGTGCCATGAGATACAGTAGTAAACATTTGAAGTGGATGCAAAAGGTTTCTTAAAATTGTCCCAAGACAAGAATGGGTGTTGTTCAATCGTTTTAGGACAACTTTGATGACCCACTTCAAATGTTGTTGACTACTGTATATATAGTAATCAACATTTAAAGTGGATCAAAGCCTTTGACCAAAGTTGTCCTAACACTATTCAACACCCATTATAGTCATGGGACAATTTTGAAAAACTTTTTTTGATCCACTTCAAATGTCAACAACAGTATAAGCCTTGTCATAATCTATATGCATAATATATAGCCAAGGTTAAAATATCTATATAAAAAAACATTCATCTAAATGTAATGTGAATGGAAGCACACACAAGTGTATGCCATTTTCACATGGTCTCAGTTTTCTGGATGAAAAATATTAATAAACTTTGAGAGTTAAAACATCCATATGCAAAACTCACACAAAAGTTTGACGGTGCAACAGGTTTACCAGCTTATGCAGATTTTCTAGTGATCTCCGCATGCTAAGCTGGAATAAAAGAACGCACTTTAACGTGAAAAAAAAAGACAAGAAAGCCGCTCTTCACCTTTAACAAGTTGAGATTTTTCACAGCAGGAGAGCATCATGGCAGATGCGCCAAAAACACAGACGCTTTGAAGACAAAGACGCCGTCAGTCTAACAAATGTTCTATCAACTGTGACTCCACATGAGAGCCTTTTTGATCTTTGATTCGTAAAATAAATAAATAAAAACACCTGATATATACAATCTGTCAAGATAGGAGAGAATGCATGCAGTTTAAATGGTATATCTCCTTTATGTATAAAACAGCAGCAAGGTGCCATGAATAACATGCATGTACCAACCAATTGAAGTCTATAGGGCAGATGATATTAGGGCTGTCGAATATAATATATATTGTATGGATAAAATAAAACGTCTATCAATTTATATTATTCTCTATTGTTTATTTTATTGTGTCACTAAATGCATTTTTTATGGTAATGCTTTTTCGCTAGTTTGCTACTAAATTAATTATATTTAACTAAACTAATTATGCTAAATTTGTAATACCTTTTCATCATTATCATGAACGCAATATTACACGTGATAGTGATATTACTGACAGGGATGCAGACAGAAACATGAATAACAGTATCATGAGAAAGTTGCAATCTTGAAAGTGCAGTGTTCACATTTTATTTTGCAATATTTTTTATTTTAATGTTGGACCTGTAATCATTCATTTGACTAAAGTGTTTTATTAATAGCAAAAATCAGTCCATAACCTGATGAAGGCAGTTGTTTGCTGAAGTGTGTAGGCATAGTTTTAAGGAATAGCCATGTCAGTAAAGCTTTTGAATATTTTTTCCACATTTATCGAGTGCCTTGGACTGATTTTTGCTGTTTATTCTGATGAATCCCTTATCCAAAGAGCACTGACACATTATTTAAGTTACCCCTGAGCACTTTTTGTTTGATTTTGGTGTTTTATTAATAATTATTTCGCATTTCTACATCTTAAAATCAAACATTTGCCCTTAAGCACTAAACAAAGTGACAAGTATGATCACATGGGTAATTTTTGGAGTATATACTTTTAAATTTACATGTGCTTAATATATACAAACTATATAAATTATACTACAACAGAAATGATACTACATCATGATATATATTGTTGTATTAGGAAATGAGAGGACATATAATATGAGATTTTAGTCATATCCCCCAGCATTAGATGATGTTATGAAGACGGTATCATGAAAATGCTAAGTAGATAAAGTAAACACGATACAAGGTGGGTAAATAAAATATTAACAGAATGACTGCTGTCTGACTAAACTATTTCTTTAGGATAAAGCACACATACGCATGCTTTTGACTATTGTATTGTGAAGTACAGAAGCTCTGGAGAAAATCTCTTTGCTTATGAAGTTGCTGAGACTTCACTACAAGCTTGGATAAAAGGAAAGCGGGAGAAAATTGACCACAAAATAGTGAGCTAAAACCAAAGATTTCGGTCTTGTCATGCGCACAAATGCAAAGCAGCGGTTCCAAACTATGTTTAACAACAATTAGGCTGAAAACTAGATATAGGGCGTAAAAGAAAATCGCAAAAATTGCTTCATGTAAGATCAGCGCTAGCAGCTCTTGCTAACGCGGCTGTTTGAGCAGGCCTAGCGCGCGCATCCACAACACACATCCAAACTCCATCGCGTCCACCCCAAAAATGAGAGGAAAATACCGGGATACCGCGGAGTCTGGTCGGCATATACTGCCAGTACATTTTTAAAAAGCAGCTAAGGGTGTCCTGCAACTCATTGGCGAAGAGTAACTTTTTTGGGAAAGCGACGCAAAGAAAGGGTTAACCCGAAGGAAACATTGGTTGGTCGGGACGGCAGGCGTGCAGGCCGATCGGCTAGCAGAGCTAACAGCCCGAGTGCATGAACACACAGCAGCGTAAGATGGACACCAGTAACTACAGGACCTGCTTTTGCAAAAAATATTAATGTTTGCACGTGCAAAAACCCAGCTCAGGTCATTTTCATGCATACCGCGACTGCGAGACTATTTAACCCCGTTGGCTCATATAGCAAGCTAACAGCAACGTCGTGGACGACTTTCACTTTTTACACCCCCAAAACCGCCCAGATTTATACTCCTTCACAGATTTTTCTCATTCATATCGACACGGTCTGCGGTCAGTTATCTGCAGTAACGCGCTCTCGGTGCATGAGTATGCAAACAGCATTTTAGGCAGGAAACAATAACATTTTATACGACCCGCTTTCTTTCAGAACAAACAAAAAATCATCTGCAGATCGACCGGTGCATATAAGACAGAATATATAAGTGCATCGCTTGTCATAATCACAGAAGGCTTCATACCTTGACAGATATTTCAATGCATGCGCTGAACAACTGTCATCGCTGTAAATAAATGCAAAAGCAGAAATTAACTTGTAGCAGCAAGACGAACTCACTCACCCGAGACACGAGCGCCCTCTCCCTCATACCGCGAGCCTCAAGTTGTGTCGGATGAAACACAAATCTTCAGAAGAAAACCAACAAAAAAAAAATAGTTTCAGACAAACTCTTTCTCAGCGAGCGCCGTGAGTTTTTTGGCAAGCAGCGCGCGTTCGCGTGCACGCGCACACTATCTTAAATGTTCCGCTGCTGGAGTCCAGCGGTGTTTCGCTTTACAAGCCATCGCTACGTGTCTGATGGCCTGAGTTTCGCACATCAAGCATCCTCCGAGCTCCACCGAGGCGCTCGAGCCGGAGAAAGTGCGCGTGGACTCGCGTTTTTCCCCCTTTCCGTCTTGAAGAGAAAGAAGACAGTGCTCGGTGCGCGCGCCCGACACCCAGGCGTCCTCCCGCGACCAAACTCTGACTTCTTCACTTGATGAACGAAATGATCAAATACTTACAGATATGACAACGTTATGAACTTTCGGCTCTAACACCACTAAAATTTGTCAGTAGAATAATTTTGAGTAAATATATATTTTTTTAATATTGTTTGTTTGTATGTATGTGATATTTTATGTTGTTATTTATTAGGGGTGAGAATCACCAGTCAAGATAACAGCATATGATTAGACCACGATACGATATTATTAGGATACTTGTGTCATGGTACAGTATTATTACGATACGATATTAACTTGATACTTGTGTCACGATACAATATTATCACAATACGATTAGACCCACATCACATCATGATATGATTAGACTACGATACAATATTATCACAATTTAAAATTCATCGCCATATTCATACTCTGCTATCATATTATGTGTTTAGCTGAGCTCATCATGTTTCATCACAGGCAAACACGCACAACACGCTCGACATTATACAATATTATTCTCATAGTTAAGCGATAGAGATAGATAAAATAATATTTTGAAAATAGGCAGAATAAATGAGTTGTTATTGATGTATTAATTAGGATAGAACAATATTTACAAAATAAGTTGAATAAATATGTTTACTATTGGTGTATTTATTAGGATAAAATATTTTGGAAATAAACTGAATAAACACATTTTCCATTGATGTATTAGGAAAATAAATATGATGAAAATTAACAATAAATAAGTTTCCCGCTGATGTGCTTTATTAAGATAGAACAATATTTAGAAAATAAACGGAATAAATAAGATTCTATTGATGTATGTTTTATTAGGATAAAACAATATTTGTAAATAGGCTGAATGAATACTTTTTTATTGATGTATTTATTAGGATAAAACATTCATTCATTCATTTTCCTTCGGCTTAGTCCCTTTATTAATCTGGGGTTGCCACAGCGGAATGAACCGCCAACTTATCCAGCATATGTTTTACGCAGCGGATGCCCTTCCAGCCACAACCCATCACTGGGAAACATCCATACACACTAATTCACACACATACACTACGGACAATTTAGCTTACCCAATTCACCTATACCGCATGTCTTTGGACTTGTGGGGGAAACCGGAACACCCGGAGGAAACCGACACGAATACGGGGAGAACATGCAAACTCCACACAGAAATGCCAACTGACCCAGCCGAGGCTTGAACCAGCAACCTTTTTGCTGTGAGGCGATCGTGCTACCCACTGCGCCACCGCATCACCCTTATAATAGAACAATATTTAAATAAGTATAAGAATAAATAAGTTTCCTATTAATGTATTCATTAGGATAGAGCAATATTTGGAAAATAAGCAGAATAAATATGATTCTTATTGATGTATTTCTTAGGATAAAACTATTTTGAAAACAGGCTGAATAAATTAGTTTTCCATTAATGTATTGCTTAGGATAAAATAATATTTAGGATATAAACAGAATAAAAAAGTCTTCCATTGTCATATTTATCAGGATAAATTAATATCTTGGAAATCTAGAATCTGAGGGTGCAAAAAAAAAACTAATTCAGAAAATTAAAGTTGTGCAAATGAAGAGCTTAATGCACGTTACTGATCTAAAGTTGAGTCTTGATATATTTACAGTAGGAAATATACAAAAGATCTTCATGAAACATGATCTTTATATCCTAATGATTATTGATATAACATAAAAATCTATCATTTTTACCCAATAAATGCATTTTGGAATATTTTAAAGATAAACATAAATTTTTTATATATTTTAAATATACTCGTGCAACATAAGGTTTTGTCGTCCAGGGTCACTTATAACTACATTTGAAGAGTAAACAACAACAACAAAAACAACAACAACAGAAACCCCAGAAAGAGTTCATTGATGTACTATTACTACTACTATTCACTCAAAATGCAGCGCAATCATTCAGTTTTAGATCAATGTTGGTCTTGGTGCCCACACAAGTGTTTCGAGCTCAAGTGTGACACAGGAAAGCAACATCGACATCCTGTGTGTGAAGACTGAGTCTGTCTGTGAAGCCGAAAATAGCAAATATTACGATTTACACACTTCTTATCTCATCTCAGAAAAAATAGCCTTGTTAGCCTATACCACAATAACAGTTGAAGAAGAAAAAAAAGATGAAGTTAATACATTTAGCTTAAAGCTCTTTTATATTTACTTTAACATCATATATTTTACAAACCAAACGCTTGGTTGTGTTCACGTTGCAGAATTTTGCAGCTTTCAGGTAAAAGTGTAAGAAACGCGTGTTTTAACCTACAACAATGAAGAGGTTAAAAGAAAATAAATGCTCAGTCTATTACAAAATGATATCAGAGTTGAAACCAGCTCATAGATTTGTCCTAAAAATGCACTTAAAATGAGAAAGGCAAAAAAAAAAAACCCAGGAAAATCTGCAAGTCAAAGAACAATTTTTTTTAACTCTATAACTACATCAAACTCAGTCTAGACATTTGATAATTGTTTTTATATACAGTATTTTAGTCGATGTGGTGTCTGAGAAAGGATATTTAAGATTTGAAAGCACTGGCGCCCTCTAGTGGAAACTAAATGCATTTACATTCTAAAAGAGAAATCAGATCTTGTATACCAGTAAAACACTATTTTCACATATCTGAATTATATCAGCGCATCTCAAATATATATATTTTTCTATTTTTTTTATACATCTTTATCTGTTTGTCTGCACTGTCTGTTTTTACATTCTCTGTTAATGAGAAAAGGAGAGGAGCATCTTGATATTGATGTCTTGTTTATGTGGCGGACATTAGTTCTGACTTTGTTTAGACAAAAGTCTTATGAATATATAGTATAGAATATAAAGTCATGGTGCAGTGGAAATTTTTTTAATATTGTGTTTGACTCCCATGAGCTTGGAGGACTGCATCCATACATCTCTGCAATAACTCAAATAACTTATTAATAAAGTCATCTGGAATGGCAAAGAAAGCGTTCTTGCAGGACTCCCAGAGTTCATTAAGATTCTTTGAATTCATCTTCAATGCCTCCTCCTTCATCTTACCCCAGACATGCTCAATAATGTTCATGTCTGGTGACTGGGCTGGCCAATCTTGGAGCACCTTGACCTTCTTTATTTTCAGGAACTTTGATGTGGAGGCTAAAGTATGAGAAGGAGCGCTATCCTGCTGAAGAATTTGCCCTCTCCTGTGGTTTGTAATGTAATGGGCAATTTGTCTTGATACCTCAGGCTGTTGATGTTGCCGTCCACTCTGCAGATCTCTCGCACACCCCCATACTGAATGTAACCCCAAACCATGATTTTTCCGTCACCAAACTTGACTGATTTCTGTGAGCATCTTGAGTCCATGCGGGTTCCAATAGGTCTTCTGCAGTATTTGTGATGATTGGGATGCAGTTCAACAGGAAAAATCTACCTTTTGCCACTTTTCCAAATGACCAACTAGTCATGTCAAGTTATTATTTGCTGTCGTCGGGATCAACGACAAGACTTTTGTCAGGTAGTGTATAAAGATATACTTCGATATTTATATTTAGTAAACATATTTACGTATATATGGCCTTATATTACCATATGGCCTTTAAATATACTGTGTGTTTGTTTTTGAAGTGGTGCCAAAAAACATTTATTTTGAGTTTTCCCAAACAACCTTTAAGTGAATAGTGAAGCATTTTTGAAGTGCGATTATAAAGCATAGAATGAATTAATTTTTACCATTAGAGGCTGGACATATTCATACACTGCTGCCACACAGCTGTGCTTAAAGCCCTTATAAAAGTGATTCTTGCATTATAGGTCCAGCTTACAGGTAATTTTTAATAAGTGATTATTCATCTTCCAAACATAATCATTTTACTTTTAATAAAACCAGAAAGATACCGTCTCTCCATTGAAAGAGTGTTGATTAGTGTAGTTAATATGTGAATTAAATCTATTCATCAAGTCTCTTCAGAACAGCTGATTTGCTTCATTTATAACTTATTTTTTGTTTCTTGTTTATGACTGTGCAGCAGCTTTGGGATTTTCAGTTTTGTATAATTAGTTTGCTATACAAAAGACGACTTGTTTATGTTATTTCTCGCAAATAAGAAACTAACCAGAAACAAACGCACAAGACTACACGACAAAGAAACTACTTGACTTCAAAAGAGAGTCTTAAATCTGCGTTTTGATTTAATATAAATGAATAATTGTTTATTGATTATTTTCTCAATTCGCCGTTTGTGAATCACAAAGGCTTTCCTTCTGCCACGTACATTAACAAAACACACTCAAACCAAAAACAACAACAACAGCAGTCAGTCCTGCAGAAGTAGAGGGAGATATTAATGTTGATCATCCTTATGATAACACACACCGACAGCACCGTCTGTGTGTCTCACTACTCAATGCACAAATTATCTTTACAAGCTATTCAGATCAGTTTCTGCACATGAAGAACTCAACTGAACCTGCTTATGTGTGTTTTGAATGATATCAACTCAAATTTGCCAGAGAAAAACATTTGAAATGCAAATTTTTGTGCATTTTATTTGCATCCTGGTTTTGTTTTACTCTTTCCAAGAGCTTAAACCAGCATGCGGCACTTCATACCTTCAGGAGGAGAGCAAGAAAACCAACTAAAAGAGTGTTTTGGCCTCTTTAAAGATGGTAAAGCTACTTAAAGGGATAGTTATCAAAAATAGGAACATTTACTCATTATTAACTCATCCTCAGGAGGCTTCAAACCATAATGAATTTATTTATTCCGCTAAACAAACAAAAATGAGACATTTTGGAAAAAGCTGGAAACCCGCAACCATCGACTTCCATAGTAGGAAAAACAAATACTTCCAAATTTCCAACATTCTTCAAAATATCTTCTTTTATGTTAACACTCAATTTTCATTTTTGGGTGAACTATCCCTTTAAATGAGCCTTACGCACATGATCTTTTCTGAAAGTAAGCAAGTGTAGAACAGAAAGAGTGAAGCTAGTGTGTGTATGTGTGTGTGTGTGTCTAGTTTTGGGGTCACTGTGGAAGCTGCAGGAGTGTTCCCTGTCCGGACGGGAGGTAGGTGACGTTCCGTGAGCGGCTGAGCTGGAAAGCGATGTCCTCTGCCGCCTCCAACTTGCGGAGCTCCACCAAACCATCGCCAGCTTCAGCCAGAGAGTTGGCGATCAGCAGCGCAGCCTGAGAGTCTCCTGCGGCTGAGATGATGGCCGCCTGCTTCTGCTGCTCCGCCTAACACACAAACACACCGCAGAACATCATTAAACTAACCATATGGTTTTGTTAGCTCACACTGCTAGTGTTGTGGTGAACAGTTCATCTGTGCATGTCATCAAGAAGAAAAATTGTTTGCTCTTTTAATCTTTAATTGAAATCTGAAAATGCACTTCCTGTTTGTTTTAAATTGTCAGATTACGTCAGTCTGAGGTATTGGGCGTGGCTAACATATTTAACCACGCCCCTCCAGCTGTCTGTTTTGATAACAAACAGAAATGGTGAGGAGGAGGTGTCTGTTAGGTTGTAATAACTCCCCAAACCCTTTTCCCAATCTTTCTGCTTTACACAACCAATCAGCATGCAGTAGAAAAACAAGCCACGCCCACTGTTTTCTCTTTAATATTCCGTTTCTCTAGGAACTGCGCCCCTATACATAAAAAAAAAACATGGTCACAGATTCCAGTTCGTGTGGTCTTTAATCACCTGCTGAGCATGGAGAAAAACTAGACTTTTCATTTTGATATTTAATAAGACGTTATATTTTAATATGAAGTATCACCTATAAATGCGTATAAATCAAATTAAAACGATCAATGTACACTACTGATTAAAAAAGAAAAAATTTAAAAACTAAGTTTTTAAAACTGATTAAAAAAGAAAATCAATACATTCAGGAGTCATGAAGTCGATCGAAAGTGACGGTAAAGACGAGTATATTTTTACAAAATATTTATTTCAAATAAATGCTGAAAACACAACACGGTGGCTCAGTGGTTAGCACTGTCACCTCACAGCAAGAAGGTTGCTGGTTCGAGTCCCGGCTGGGCCAGTTGGCATTTCTGTGTGGAGTTTACATGTTCTCCCAGTGTTGGCATGGGTTTTCTCCAGGTGCTCCGGTTTCCCCCACAGTACAAAGACATGCACTATAAGTGAACTGAATAAACTAAACGGGCCGTTTGTGTGTGAATGTGAGAGTGAATGGGTGTTTCCCAGAACTGGATTGCAGCTGGAAGGCCATCTGCTGCGTAAAACATATGCTGAATAAGTTGGTGGTTCATTCCGCTGTGGCAACCCTAGATGAATAAAGGGACTAAGCCGAAGGAAAATGAATGAATAAATGAATGAATGCTGAAAATCTCGGGTTACTAAATTAAAACTAAATTGCACAAAGTGTGTGAATGGGAAAGTGTGTGGGTGTTTTACAGCACTGAGGGTTGTAATCTCAGTGGTGGGATGCGGCTCTCATTTATGCCCACATATGAACATATAAAATTAGAAATGAGGGCTGGGCGTTAAAATTGGTAGCGATATTTATTGACACCATTGTCAATATTGATAAAAAAAAGATTCTGTATTAAGTTTCAGTATGAAGACTATAGTTTTATTAAAATGTGGCTGCTGAGCGCAGATTTTTTTTTTCTACTTTTCTCCATAAACTTGTATCAGAGCTGCAGCAATGATTTGTCCGTTTGTCATCCTCTGAGAAAACGCTTGATGGTCACCTAGTTATGAGAGACACCAGGGTAGCGTGAGCACAGAGCTCATGGTCAAGGAACCATGCACTAGCGCTTGACACTTCAGGTCAGAATAACAACACATGCGAAATAGAGTGCCGTATAGCAGCAGTGAGGAGATTGTAAATAAAAAAAGGATGTAAGGATGTCGCCAGAGTGGCTTTTTGTTTTTTTTTCTTGTGCATCCCAGCCATTAGAACGCCATCTGAAAGATTTTTTAGCATAGGGGGTAATATAGTCATCCAGCTTCACAATTTGTAATGTTGCAGTATGTACTTGAATAATGATGGTTAGTTCCTTTACTTGAAAGCTCAGATTTGATTATCATAATTTGTGTTGTTTACAGAGTTTGAGGTTTACTGTATCACCATTATTCACAGCTTAAAGTTTGCTTTGATTGTTCAGTATTTACGTTTTACCATTGCACACACTGTGTAACATTTTATTTATGAAGTTTAAGAGTCTCTTTAACACGTATGTGTATTTTATTATAAAGAGATCAGATATTTTGTTTAAATATTTTTTGTTTTTGACTATTAAAACTATTTGCCTTAGTAATGCATGTAAATTAAAATAAATAACAGCGGTAAAAAAAAATCCTATTATTCCTAAATGGATTGTTAAAAATATTCAATAAATATCGATATCGAATGATATGAAACATGATATCGTGATAACGTTTTTTGCAAGATCGTCCAGCCCTATTATAAATAACATATATGAGCACGTGCTTATTAATAATTCTTAAGGCCCTTGCGCTCTGGGATGATTTTTTGCTTCCGCTTCTCTCCAATGCTTTGCGACTAAAAAACACAGCAATGAGCAAAATAACAGACATTTAAAAATGAAAAAAAAAAGCCTCTGACTTGGTTTTTTCAGTTTAATGCACCGGTTAAAAACCTGCCAATAGATGGTTAGACGACAACCTTATTGTTTCTATTAAAAAAACAAAACATTTTCTTCACCGAGTGTAGAGAGTAGGTATGGCATAGCCAAAGGCATCATGTTATGTGTGTAACCTTTCACACAATTTACGCCAGCGGTTTTTACCCCGTGGGCTGTGGCTGTGGTTATTAATAAAATAAAGAAAGAAAGAAAGAAAGAGAAAGAAAGAAAGGACAAAAGAAAGAAAGGAAAAAAGAAAAGAAAGAAAAGAAAGAAAAGAAAAAAAAAAAGCAGCAAGTGATGTACGTGGTGTCTGTGTGATGGTTTCAGTCAAAAAGGTCACATTTGTATTTGCTTATAATCTAACACCGCTCTCTGACTGTTCCCCGATTACGCCGTTGAAGGTCTAGCCATTGAAAACATCTGGCCACAGCCATATCACCCTGCAGCCCAAGACCGGCTACTCACTGAAGCTAAGCAGGGCTGAGCCTGTTTAGAACTTAGATGGGAGATCACATGGGAAAACCAGGTTGCTGTTGGAAGAGGTGTTAGTGAGGCCAGCAGGGGGCGCTCAACCTGCAGTCTGTGTGAGTCCTAATGCCCCAGTAAAGTGAAGGGGACAGTCTATACTGTCAGGGAGTGTGGATGAGACGTTAAACTGAGGTCCTGACTATCTGTGGTCATTAAAAAAATCCCATGGCACTTCTCGTAAAGTGTAGGGGTGTAACCCCTGTGTCCTGGCCAAATTCCCTCCATCAGCCCTTACCCATCATGGCCTCCCAATCATTCCCCTCCACTTAACTGGCTCTATCACTGTCTCTCCACTCCACCCATAGCTGGTGTGTGACATTTTCCTCATGTTTAATTGTGGCTTTTACCTTCTCCACAACAAATCTGGCTCTCTCAGCCTCCTGCTGTGCGACCTGCTTCATCTCCACAGCCTCTGTGAACTCCTTGCCAAACGTCAGATGTGTCTGAGGAGAGAAAACATGAGCGTGAGACAAACAAAAAATAATAAACCCATCAGCTGAGGAGAAGAGAGGCGTTTTACCAGAGAGACGTCATCTAGAATGAGGCCGAAGGTAGAGGCTCTTTCTGTCAGATCCTCACTGACCTGTCTGGACACCAGCTCTCTTTGAGTGATCAGCTCGCCCGCATCAAAACGGGCCTGCGCAAATACACACACACACACACACACACACACGCACACACACACACGCACACACACACACGCACACACACGCACACACACGCACACACACACACACACACACACATTACTAATCTAACTTCAGTTTCATTTTCTGTAGATCAACACTCTATTATTCACATTTATATTCACAAGTCTCAAAGTGTACTTTCATGAGAATTTGGAAGAAGTCTCTTAAACACTGTGTTGTTGGGGATGTTTTCATCAACTCAGGGGGGATTTTGAGTCTTAATTTGGCAACAACCTTCTCTGTGTTTCAGCAAATGGAATGACTTTTGGTGATAAATCTTATTTTGACACATATTTTGGAAAAATGCTTTGAAAATGTTAAAAAATTCAACAATACGCTCTGGCCAAATTGACTACCCTTTCATTATGTTAGTGGCTGTTTTTGCCCCATTGACTTCCATTATAATGACATTATTTGATTGCAAAGCCATGACAGCATATAATCATGCATTCTTGACTGTTGCTGGTTTTCCCTATTGGGAAGAGGTAAAATTTTAAACTTTTACTGTTGATCATCAGTTGTAGTCAATCAATCAAAAATCAAAACTTCATTATAATGGAAGTCAATGGGGCAAAAACAGCCACCAACATAACGAAAGGGTAGTCAATTTGAACAGTACCCGAGGGTTAAGTCCAATAATGCAAGATTTGTTTGTTTATTGCCACATCAGGAACTTATGGCTATTTCATGGCAAGATCAACAAAAAAAACATATTACATAACAATAACTAACAATAATAATGACTTCATTCAATAAGAGTTGATAGTTAAATATTTGATAAATATCGTAAAATTCAATACTGTAAAAAAAAACATTTCAGGTTTATTTAGACCTGAATCACCTTTAATCCATAAGACAGTGATAACCTCATATAGTCAAATAAAACCATACAAAATCAGATTAGAAATTTCTTATTTCAGAGTGGATATTTAAAAAAAACTTTTGAAATGCTACCATATTTTTACCACTGCATTACTCCAGTTTATCATTTTTATTACAAAGAAAATGATGGAAAAAGTCATGCTGCAATGCAATGATTTGTCTACAGAGACATTTATAAAAATTGTGTTGTTTGTTTTTTAAAAATCCAGTCCCAGAAGTATTGTTAGATATGGGTAAAGTTTAAATACATTTTACAAAAATCTTTCCTTCAAACAATGACATCACTTAATTGATAATTATACAAGAAGAATTTTTGACAGCTAAAGTCCCTGGGTTAAAAATGTCAAACACACACAAACAAAAAAGCGTAAACATTTAAACACGTTAAACAACATGTTTTAAATAAAAACTAATAAATGGTAAAAAGAATAAAATAAAGCATCTATGCTAGGTCAAAATAGACAGATTTATGAAGGTTGAGCAAAAAAAAAAAAAGAATTTATTTGAACAAGAATAAAGTAAAAATGATAATGTTGTGAAACATGTAATATTTTCCTATGTATTATATTATAATTTAAATCATATCAGTTAATATATTCATTTATACATTTTATGGATGAAGCTGAATTTATAAGAAAAACATTCTGAATTAATTTCAACTCCACAATTCAGACTCAAACGATCCTTCAGGAATCATTTCAATATGCTGATTATCAACACTGAAAACAGTTACGCTCCTTAATGTTTATGTGGAAACTGTTAAATATATTTTTTAACTATTCGTTGATTAATAGAAAAATCTATTTATATTATTTTATAAGATGCTTTTATTGCTTTTATTTTATTTACTGAGTAAAAGCATCACTTTCTTTCAAATCTCTGTTGAAATGTTGCCGGTACCCACCACTACAGACTTCAGCACTTCAGTGGTGATGGAGGGCAGAACTCTTTCATCATAATCCTCTCCGATACTGGTGAAAATGCGTGGCAGCTGTCCTGCAACTGGTCTGAACAGGATCCTCAGTGTGATGTTCACATTCTGCAAATCTGTCAAAAACAAAGACAAACCATTAGCCAGTATCCAATGTTTGATTAATAAAGTTTAATAATAAAAATAAAATAAAATAAACATTTGGAAAAACCAAAAACGTCAATGCGAGACAGACTTTATCCAAAATCGCCCCCAACAATTTATAATGCACTATTTGATCCGAAACCATTGTATACATTCTGAAGTGCACTCAATCAATCCCACAATGCACCACAAAAGCAAGTGTGCAACCCATGTAGACTCAACAGCTAGAAAATACCCAAAATGTACTGTAAAAGTCAAATGTATTTCTGTGTCTGACCACAAGATGATGTCCTATGGCTGTAAGTTTCAAAATAAAATATTACTTGAAGTAATGTTTGTATACGTGACAGAAATCAAAATACTTTGCGTCATTACTAATAGACAGCTCGCCAAGTGTTAATGAACTATCACAGGGTCTGAACAAGAAGATTAAAGACTAATCCGTCTGAGGGATTTACCAACATGCAAAGCACAAACAGGTGGACTATATTAGTAGAGTAATGTGATTCAAGTGAAGACCAGAGCAGTTTGACCCACCTTTGCTACCAGTAATGACGGGCACATTGCGTGGACGAGACCTGCAGTCGAAGATGATAGGCTTCTGCACCCAGGGTATAAGGAAGTGTGTGCCTTCCCCAACGACATCATCCTGAACACCTCGAAACCTGTCGAAGATGACGGCCCTGTGTCCCGCATCCACTGCAATGAGAAACACAGATCTGAGCAACTGATATTATACACATTTACAGTTCAGCCATAAACAAAACATTTTAGTTTGGTTGAATGAAAGTAAGGTTTTACACATGCAACACTCCCCTATGACTCACCCCCACTGACAAAAGTTCAGAATTGCTCCCATACTTGACCTCATTTGTCCTATTTTGACTGCTATGCCATCATAAACTGTGAAAATAACCAATCTAAGAAAGACCAAGCGAAATCTGACGCAAGTGTAGTCATCTTTCACTACTGACCCACTGTACAGTTGTTAAACAGAGGAAACATTTTACAAGTAACTTTTATTCTAAATCTTTGAAAGAAAAAACGACCAATAAAAAGGTGTCAAGTAGGGCTGCACAATATATCACTTGAGCATCGATATCGCAATGCGTGTGTCTGCAAGTCACATCGCAGGATATGCAATGCTGAGTTAGGATTATAGATGACCAGGAACCACAAGTAAAAATACATGATACTTGTGGAGACAATGCAGAATTTAAGCCTAACAGAGTGAAAGTTAATCATCTGCATGGGCTTTTAAGGCCTGTGACTGTGTGAGCATTTAAATAATTTTAATAGCGCATAAAGAAGTTTCATAAAGTTTAATATTACTGAATTATTTGTATGATGAAGACTATGTAGTTTTATTTTGCATTGTATTATTCAGTTTCTGTTCCCGAACACTGTTAGACTCTCCACAGAAGACCATTAAAGCACTGTTTATTTCACTTTAATATTTGCTTCGTCGTGCTTATGACTGTAGTTTGTTTATTATATGTATATAATAAACTACATAAAAATATATTTATATTTCACACCCCAACAAAAACCTTCCCAATTAATCTAAATTAATGACTTTCCAAATAGAGCTATTTAGATCATCTGGTGAAATTGTATCTATATCGCAATATCGCAGGGAAAAAAAAATATCGCAATGTCAAATTTTTCCAATATCGTGCAGCGCTTGTGTTAAGTACCAAAAGTTAATTCTGAAGCCTGAGGTCCTTGTGTATTTACCATAGAAACACACAAACAACATGGTAGCGAACAGAGAAGAACACAGAGAAATGTTGTGCTTTATGAAAGGAAAAATAAAAAGGCCACACAAGCACACCTGCTAAAGAACACCCTGCACATGATTAAGGGTTTTCAGTCACACATTCACCATGAGACACACATTTGAAATCATTAATCCATTTTGTTGTGAAATAAATCAAGAATAAAAAAAAAAAAAAAAATCTTATCACCAGCCCTACTTGCAATCTAATGAGCTATATTTTAGAGTCTGTGCCACTATCATAGGCTACACAAAGTATAAATCGATAAAAAAAATAACATTTTGATAAATGGAGAGTAAAATAAAAAGAGACAAGCAAAATCCTGATATTCCAGTATTACTTGGACAAAAAAAACTCCATGACTTCAAATATCTCAAATAAACACTTAAAGGGGTCCTACTATGCCCCTTTTTGCAAGATTAAAAAAGTAAAAGAAAACACTAATAATGTTTTATAACTATTTTGAAACGGCCCCTTTTAGGCTTTGATACAAATTGTGCTGTTTTTTGTGACTGTCGTTTTAAATGCAAATGAGATTGTGCTCCCATTAAAGAAAGGCAGAGCTACAAATGTCTATGCGTCAGCATAGCGGCAAATTCGAAACAGAACTAAATGATATCTTTGTGAAAAACTGAAAATGTGAAAGAAGTGTCTCAGAAGAAGTCAGTCTATTGAAACTACAGTGTTCATTTGTGCATCTAAATTCCACATTAATAATGCCTCTGTCTGCTGGCATCATCTTCAGCAGGGAAAACTAATGGCGGATGGTTGCTTCTCACTCAGGGCTATTTATGCTAATGAGGGAGAGATCGTCACAAATGGGCGGGGCTTTCCCTCTCTGATGACAGGTACAAAGGGAGAATGTCAATCAAGATGTTTCTGCAGACTGTTTTTATCAAGTGCGATTAGAAAAAGTAAAATGAATTATTTTTTACCATGGGCCTCACAGTGGCGCAGTGGGTAGCACGTTCGCCTCACAGCAAGAAGGTCGCTGGTCGCTGGTTCAAGCCTCGCCAGTTGGCGTTTCTGTGTGGAGTTTGTATGTTCTCCCTGTGTTGGCGTGGGTTTCCTCCGGGTGCTCCGGTTTCCCCCACAAGTCCAAAGACATGCGGTATAGGTGAATTGGGTAAGCTAAATTGTCCGTAGTGTATGAGTGTGAATGGGTGTGTGTGGATGTTTCCCAGAGATGGGTTGCAGCTGGAAGGGCATCCGCTGCGTGAAACATGTGCTGGATAAGTTGGCGGTTCATTCCGCTGTGGCGACCCCAGACTAATAAAGGGACTAAGCCGAAATGAAAATGAATGAATGAATGAATGAATTTTTTACCATTAGAAGCTGCTTATATTCACACACTGATGCAACACAACTGTATTTAAACCACAAATAAAAGTGAATTTTGCATAATAGATCCCCTTTAAAACTCATTATATTCACTAAATTACAGCACCTATGGGAACCCTGCATATAACAATACAAAGTCGTAATTATGATATTATCCCTATCACCTTTTGAAAGCCTGAATATTAATAACATTTACAGCAAATTTAAGTTTGGGATGACCTCTTTAAATTGACTTTATTAGAATATTTCTATGAATTAACAGTTTGAACCATTGCTGCCACTGTTTTACAAAACACATCAGTAGTTATTATAACTCACCATTGTAAAGAGCAGAGTTAACTACACCTCCTCCAACGGCCAAGGCCAATCCCAGCTTCCCAATGGACTCAAAGAGCTTCGCCATGGCAACAAAGTGACAGTCCTGCGGAGAAAAACACATTCATCTTCAGTATCTCATCATGGTTGATCTCTTGTGCATGTAAAGCTCTTAAATAATCAAACCATTGCTAGCCGGTTTAGCCTTGACTCTGACAGTGACACTGACATCAACGTAACATGCTAATCTGATCTCACTTTAACCGGCCACTGGTAAAAACACTGGTAAAAAATGCACAACATACACATATACTACTTAAAAAACATTTGCTAATACAATAACACATATGAGACAAATGAACAGGCATTAAAGCGCCTCCGCAGTAGTGAACTTTAATCATTTATTAGCCTGCTACACGCTAATGCTGCAACTGTCATGCAATCGTGTCACATTTCCACACAAACACCCACACATCGTGTTTATTTCACTTTCACGTAGTGGCGTTATAGTTACTGATGTCTTGAGAGTAAAACAAAGGCTTTAAGATCACATTAAAATATAAGTCTCCTACAACGTGAGCACTTACCCACTGCGCTGAATGATCACAGTGACCTCCACCGGAGCCTGCGCAAGAGACACATGAGCAGGTGGAGCTTGCGCATGCGCAGAACAGTGTCAACATAAATGTCTATGATTGGACAGAGGGACACCGAAAATAACGCCCTCTTGAGTAAGGATGATTTTTATTGGGGTACGCCTGCACGTGGCTTTAGAACGAGGTCTGGGTTTACTGCAATGCAATATGTGGGCGTTCTTTCAACTGTTGAAACATGGACATTTACATTAGATGTCGCCTGCGCTATTGTTGTCTATAGACTTTTATTAAATTCAATTCAATTCAATTCAAGTTTATTTATATAGCGCTTTTTACAATGTAGATTGTGTCAAAGCAGCTTAACATGTTCTAGTAAAGTCCAGATTTCAGAGTTTAGTTCAGTTTAGTTCAGTTCAGTTCAGTGTGGCTTAAGTTTCACTGCTGAAAGTTCAAACACTGAAGAGCAAATCCACCGAAGCGCAGCTCCACAAGTCCCGATCCGAGCAGGCCAGTGGCAACAGTGGCGAGGAAAAAACTTCACCAATTGACGAAGTGAAGAAAAAAACCTCGAGAGAAACCAGGCTATGTTAGGCACGATCATTTTTTCTTCTGGCCAAACTTCCTGTGTAGAGCTGCAGTCTAGGCGCCGGGGCTGGAGAAGCTGGTGTCCATTGTGGAAGCTGCAGGTGTAGGTAGGGCACCAGCGGGAGGTCAGGCTGGCCCACAGGATCAAGCGTAGACTTGTTCGTCACTGTAGCCTTTCAGGAATCAGTCTCATGCACTCCATTCCTCCATGACCACCACAGTATCAGCTCGGGATACGGCCTGGTCTAGGATACCTTTGGATCATCTCTTCACAGGTCTAGGATCGCATCGATGGCGCTGCATAATCTGTAGGGACCTCGGGATGAGTATCCACAGGTGGAAATAGAAAATAAAGAAAATATTTAGTGTAGCTGCTGTTAATAGTGTATTTAAACCAGAAAGAAAAAGCATTGTTATAGATGAAAATAGCAGTTATATAACAAATATGTAAAGCATATGAGAGTTTCTAACACAATGGCTGGTGTATTAAGATAGGAGGAGCACACTCATACATCATACCGTTATGCGCTGCATTGAGTGTATGCTTTACTAAAAAGATAGGTCTTTAATCTAGTTTTAAATTGAGAGAGTGTGTCTGAGCCTCGGACATTATCAGCAAGGCTATTCCAGAGTTTAGGAGCCATAAATGAGAAGGCTCGACCTCCTTTACTCGACTTTGCTATTCTGGGTACTACCAGAAGCCCTGAGTTTTGAGATCTTAAAGAGCGGGTTGGATTGTAGCGAGACAGAAGGCTAGTTAGATAAACAGTAGCTAGATTATTTAAAGCTTTATAGGTAAGAAGCTATATTTTATAATCAATACGGAACTTAACAGGCAGCCAGTGTAAGGAGGATAAAATTGGGGTTATATGATCATATTTTCTAGACCTGGTAAGAACTCTGGCAGCTGCATTTTGTACTAGCTGAAGTTTATTAATAGAGGATGCTGGGAAACCAGCGAACAGAGATTACAGTAATCCAGCCTAGAAGTCATAAAAGCATGAACTAGCTTTTCTACATCTGAGATGGATAGCATATTTCGTAACTTAGCGATATTTCTCAGATGAAAGAAGGCAGTTTTTGTGACATGGGAGATATGATTTTCAAAAGTTAAATTGCTGTCTAATACAATGCCCAGATCTTTTACAGTAGAGCTAATGCTAACTTTGTATCCCTCTAATTTCAGGTCAAGTTGTGAGATCTGCTGTGTACAGGATTTAGGCCCAATAAGTAATAATTCCGTTTTGTCTGAGTTTAAAAGAAGAAAATTGTTGGTCATCCAGTCTTTAACATCTTTAATACACTCAGTTAGCTTAGACAGTTCAGATGTCTCTTCAGGTTTTGTTGAAATATATAATTGGGTATCATCTGCATAGCAGTGGAAGCTGATCCCGTGTCTTCTAATAATGTCTCCCAGGGGTAGCATGTATATTGTAAACAGCAAAGGGCCTAGAACTGACCCTTGAGGCACCCCATACTTTACTGGCCTGGTTTGTGAGGGCTGTCCATTTATATTGACAAACTGGTAACGGTCAGTTAAGTATGACTTAAACCATTGTAGAGCCTGTCCCTGGACACCTGTTGAATTTAAGCGATCTATAAGGATATTGTGGTCGATGGTGTCAAATAGATGGTTGATCATTGGTTATTTTCACTAATGCGGTTTCTGTGCTGTGATAAGGCCTGAAACCTGACTGAAATACTTCAAAAACGTTGTTCATCTGTAGAAAGGACCATAATTGGGCAGAAACAACTTTTTCTAGTATTTTAGACATAAATGGAAGATTTGAAATAGGCCTATAATTAGCTAAGTTGCTGGGGTCCAGTTGTGGTTTTCTTAATAATAGGCTTAATAACAGCTAGCTTAAAAGGATTTGGAACATGGCCTAAAGATAAAGAAGAGTTAATAACATTTAGAAAAGGTTTCTCCTACTACAGGTAGCAACTCTTTCAGTAACTTAGTTGGAATTGGGTCTAACATACATGTAGCTGGTTTAGAACCATTTATAAGTTTATCTAGCTCTTCCTGTTCTATCATGTTGAAGCACTGTAGATTAAATTGATTCAGTGGACTGTTTAATGAATCTGAGGTATAATGTGGAGCAGAGTTTAACATCTTCTATTTTCTGTCTGAAGCCTTCTATTTTATCACTGAAGAAATTCATGAAGTCATCACTACTAATGTGCGGAGGGATATTTTGTTCCAGAGATGACCGATTATTTGTTAATTTACCAATGGTGTTAAATAAGAATCTAGGATTGTTCTGATTATTTTCTATCAGTTTGCGGAGGTGCTCAAAAAAATGACACCCTTACCTCAATTTCCACGATTTCCCGAAAGACGAAGGACAGAGGATTAGAGGTGGTCTTAGTTTTATTTTGTGTGTAATTATAATAGACAAAAATCCAGTTAGGTTATCTTCCACAAACAAGTGCTCATATCATGGTCATTAATCTATAAACATAATTTCTCCCCAGATCGCTATTTCATTTGGAATAATAGACAATTTATACAAATGCAAATCTCTCTCTCTCTCTTTTTTAAAACTGGTTTGACAACAAAATGAATTTGGTTAGTCAGTTATATAATAAAGATGGTATACTTCTCTCACAGTCAATTCCTTTCTCATTACAAAATCTCAATAAGCCAGCAAGTTTTCAACTGTTGTTGGTTCAATTCCTTCAGAGACCCATATGTTATTTGGAGGTATTAATCAAGACCATCCTACTGATACATCGTCTTTTGATATTACTAAATATAATAATGGGCCTCACAGTGGCGCAGTGGGTAGCACGTTCGCCTCACAGCAAGAAGGTCGCTGGTTCGAGCCTCGGCTGGGTCAGTTGCCGTTTCTGTGTGGAGTTTGCATGTTCTCCCTGTGTTGGCGTTCCTCCGGGTGCTCCGGTTTCCCCCACAAGTCCAAAGACATGCGGTACAGGTAAATTGGGTAGGCTAAATTGTCCGTAGTGTATGAGTGTGAATGGGTGTGTATGGATGTTTCCCAGAGATGGGTTGCAGCTGGAAGGGCATCTGCTGCGTAAAACATATGCTGAATAAGTTGGCGGTTCATTCCGCTGTGGCGACCCCAGATTAATAAAGGGACTAAGCCAAAATGAAAATGAATGAATGAATGAATGAATAAATATAATAATAATAGTAGAGCTATTCATACTCTTTTGCAAAAAGAAATCATTACTGTACCTTATATACAATTTTATTGGATGTCTTTATTAAAGGTTGAATTGATTTGCTGGAAAAAGAGTGTGGTTTTTACCACAGAAATATCATGTTAGAAATCAAATGAAAGAAATATCCTATAAACTTCTCCACAGATTTTATCCAGCAAAACATTATTTACAAAAATGTAAAAGTGGGATTGAAGTGGGAGTGGGGTTTTGTAATGAATATGAGGAGACGGGTTTACACTTATTTTGGCATACTGTACATAGTCAACTTATAAGGTGAGGTGCAAAAATGTATTAATAACAATTTTCAGTGTTCAAAACCTCTTTCATCACTATGGGAAAATGTACTGTTTGGCTTTACTGTCTGTCCTAATCAAGAGGAAAATTACTTTTAAAATTTAATTAATTTACTTTTATTGTTAACACAATTTTACATTTATAAATGTAAATTTACTAATAAGAAACCAAATTTTAAAGTATTGATGACTGAAATATGCTTGTATCAGAGACTCTCTAAACAAAAAAGCCCTTATACCCACTTAAAAATGTCTGAACTCTATACTGTATTTATTTATTACATATGTACATTTTGTATATTTGTATTTTATTCATAATTACCTCTGGCATGTATATTTTTTGTATAGTAAAATGTTATTTGCTGTTCTTTAAATAAATAATTTTTAAAAATACAACAACGAATACCTTCCCAGAGATGGGTTGCAGCTGGAAGGGCATCCGCTGCGTAAAACATATGCTGGATAAGTTGGCGGTTCATTCCGCTGTGGCGACCCCAGATTAATAAAGGGACTAAGCCGAAATGAAAATGAATGAACAACGAATACCCTTTATTTTTTCAGCGAGTAGGAGCTACTTTTTTCAGCTAAAGTATGTTTCCAGACTTGAGTAAGCCGTACGAGCATTAAGCAACCTGTCATTTACGGGGCTCCTCGTTCTTTCGCATTGACAGATAGCAACTCGCCTGTACAACTACCTCACCGTTCGCTACATCTGACCCTACATACAAAGGAAGGAGTGGGTTAGCACAGTTTACGGACAACTAACATAAAGCTAATCCTGTTGGATGTTAAATAGCCTAGTTAATCTTGCTTACGAATGGCTTGAATGAGCAGATATTATGCTGTTGGCTGCACACCTTACTGTAACCGCTGCAAACGCTTTGTGTAAGACAAATTTTCTGCACAAATTTTGCAAATCAGTGTAATCTTTTAAATGCTGTTTTATTTATGGCTACGTCAGTTTTACACATTCACCGAACAAAGTCTTTTCCTGAGGCTGTCATGCTTCTGCAACTGCTAGCGAAACCGGAAAAAGCGGTACATAGCTTCGATGGGCGCTTCCGGTGTTCAATTCCGCTGTGATAAATGTCTATTGGAAGGAATGCGTCAAAAGAGCCGCCATTTTAGTACAGGGTAGCGCTGCTTTGAAATTAATGTGGGACCATGGTGCAGTGGAGGACTAGCCATCCAGAACCAGATATTTATACACATATACATATATTTAAGACTATTGTTTCATACAGGTTGTGGTAGACTAGAAGTGGTTATGTCTCTGTGCTACAGGTCTAACATGAAGACAGAGTGAGTAAAAGGGCTTACAAAATCACTCTGGACACCTCACATCCAGCGCAATTGCTGTTTGAACTGTTACCATCTGGTCGGCGCTACAGAGCACCAAGCACAAAAACAGCCAGACACAGGAAAAGTATCTTTCCTCAGGCCATCTACCTCATGCAAAGTGAAATATTCCCTTATTGTGCAATAAACATGTGCAATACTTTCTCATACGCACTCGTACACAGCACCTCATAACAAT